>MU260246.1:0-65000 GCA_020310875.1 Ceratopteris richardii | reverse complement strand
TAATATCTTTGAAATTTCGAACTATCAGAAGGATAACGTGTAAGCAAAATAAGCTTGACGTGAAGACGAGGCTAGGTGACTAAAAGGACAAAAGATTAAGAACATTTACTTGATACTCACGTTTGTACTTTATACTCACCTTTAGCAACAAGTGGAGGAGGTATCATCTACTTTGAGGAGTCGGCGGTCTTTTATTATAAAACAAAAAAATCTGACATTTTCGTCTCAGAGAGGTGAGCTTCAAAGCAAACTCGCATGAGTTGACTTCAAAGAAAAAACTAATCGACCGTACCATTTCCTCTTGTCATCTGAATCTCTGCGTATCAGTTTAGAGTGATATTTCATCCCTCTCCGCACTTTCGTTTTGTCCATGGGATACTCCGAGCCTAATAAGCAGGGACGTGCAATTTGCCTTCCCAAACAGATCAAGGCGGGCCTTAGGCATCTAATGCTGCTAAGGAAAAGAGCTCTATTTCATGACTCACGGCGCAAAACTTACGTAGTCAACAACACACAATGCAGAATTGCCGTGAGGAGGAAATATAGAAGCGTGTGGGAAGGGCCTTCTGTTACTTTATCTCCAGGAAGCTCGATGATGATGATGACATCTGAGTTGATGGATCCGCACCAACGACTTGGTGTCTTCCTGTGTGAGTGCATGAAGTCGGTCAGTGTGCATCACCATCCGCTTCTCATCCCAACCCACATCCTCGCATGCAACGGGGAGATCCAAATCGTTAGATCCCCCTCCCAGAAATATGTAGACGTTCGCACACGATCTCGACTGGCAGATGCATAGCTCTCTCTCTCTCTCTCTCTCTCTCTCTCTCTCTCTCTCTCTCACACACACACACACACACCAGGCGCCATATCTACGGAGTTTTCAAATATACGAAAAATATATATTCGCTTCAATACCTATCCCAGCAATCCTTATCTACGCATGAGTTGACTTCAAAGAAAAAGTTAGTGAACGGTAGCCCTCCGAAATGGGAGATTCGCAGTTGATGGCTTCACGAAGTTTCGTTGCATCAAACTATCGAAAGAGAATGCTAATAAATTATGATCCTCCGTAGGCAATCTATGTTTGTCGGATCCGTTTCTGGCTTGATCAAATGTCCCGTAATTTCTGGTAGCTCATATCCTGCTCTATTTGGTGCTCCATGCACAGAAACTGCTCTTCATCCGTCTGAGTACCTCTATCTCCAGCTGTTGAAAGAACTGCGCATCGAGTCCTGTCATCCCTACCGGAATCTGTGCTCCTGGAGCTCCTTCCATATTTTGTTCCGCCTTTCGAAACCATTTGGTCTTGTCTCCTTCGTACAACCTTCTGCTGTTGAAAAAACTGTGCATGTCAGGCCATCTCAATCTCTGCGTGTCAGTTTATTGTGCTATGTCATCGCTGTCCGTTCTTTCTTTTTGTTCGTTGGATATTCCGATCCTAAGAAGCAGGGACGTGCATATGGCCTTCCCAAACCGATCAAGACGGGCCTTAATCATCTCATGCTACTAAAGAAAAGAGTCTGCTTCACGGCGCAAAGATAACTCACGGCGTCCCCTTCCATGCAGAATTGTCGTGCGCAGAAAATATAAAGCGTGTGAAAACGGCCTGCTGTTATTTTGTCTCAAGGAAGCTCGATGATGATGACCGCTAAGTTTATGGATGCGTACCGAAGACTTGGTCTCTTGCTGTGTGGAATGCATGAACTGGGTCATTGTGCATCAGGATCCTCTCTCAGCCCACATCCTCGCATGCAACGCGGAAATCCAAATCGTTTGATCTGCCTCCCTGAAGAATGTATACGTTCGCACGCGATCTCGACTGGCAGCTGCTAGCTCTCTCTCTCATCAGCTCTCGCTCTCTCTCTAGGGAATGCTCAATATTTCTATATATATGAATAATGTATATACGCCTGAATCCTTATCCCCGTCCACGTTTCCAAAAAAGTGGCAGATGACCGACCTTTGCCCCACTCCCGGGGCACTTTGACATTGAGAGATCTCCCGCGCACTTCGGGGGCATCTTGGGACGTTATTGGGATTATGTTGGGGTCTTCTTGGCCACCTCCCGTGCAGCTTGGAAGCTCCTCGCAGCAGCACTTTCGGTGCCTTTTTTTATCGTTTTGAGACCTCTCCAACGCTCCTTGGCTACTTCATACCTCGTTTGCACAGTAGCCTGTATCTTTTATCTAGCGGTTGGGGATGCTTAGGACTTTGCCTTCAAACGTCGAATTGTGTGCAAGCCTATCGCAAACATCAATGCCTTTTTACACTCTAGCAATGTGTGCCCCAACCTCCGTCACACATTGCCCCAACCTCAGTCATTACACATTGCCCCAACCTCAGTCATTAGGTACAGCCAGCCAACTCTCATGTAACGATGGCTTGCTATTTTGCGATAAATATGAATTACATTTTCTTCTTTGAAAAGCAAATCTCTCCACTTGTACTTGCTAATGTGCTGTCATAGGTACATGGCACTTGCATCTCCAAAAGCTCACCATTTTGGCTTCAGCAACTCCGAAGGCTCTTCATCCTAGTGCATCTATAACATGGTATTACAACTATTTCTCCTCCTGATAGGACCCATCCGCTCATCATGGGAGCGATGGCTCTTGGTTTTTCAAAGAGCTTTTAGTGATTCATCGCTCCACTCAATTGCATTGCGATGCATAGCGGAGACAGGGAGATTGATTCTTGGGAGCGATGTGCCTGGATTAGACACAAGGGGCATTCCGAATGCTTCATTCATTTAGGGCCAAACGAAACATTCTACTATCTAGCTTCAAGCATGGAAGGGGAAGACAAATTTAGCTCCGATAACCACGACTATTATGAGGGGTTGTCTCACTGCACATGAATATAAGCCACCTGCTGAACCAGACATGGGTGGAGCTTGCTTAGCTCCCCTTTGAATACTTGCTTGCGAAGCTTGCTGAAGTGAGCTTACATAATGCATAATGCTATGGGACATGCAACAGTGCCACCTACACCGTTGGTTAAGCCTCTCAAGAATCTGCAACGCATCAAATCTACTTATTATTTGGAGAAACAGGACTCTCTCGTTTTGGGCAAGTGGAGTCAAGAGTGCAAAAGCTTGTTCGAAGCCTCTCGGATGCAAGAAAAATCATGGACTACCATGATACCTCATTTTGTGGACGCAACATCTTACACATGGTTCCTAGGAGTAGAGAAAGACAATGAAAACTCACTTGGATGGGACGAAAGAAGCCGATGGAGGATTACTTTTCTCCACAAACACAAGAACTTAGGCTACTCAATGAGTGGACAGTCCTTAGCTAGGGAGGAAGCAATATAAATGAATATGTAAACAAAAACCATCTATGTCTCCTCCAGGCCGAGAAAGTGAGAAGGCAAAAGGTTCTTTTACAAGGATGGGCTAAATGCATGGGCAAGAAGGGAAGTAGAACGCTTCAACCCATCTACTTGTTATGAACTAAATGCATGGGCAAGAAGGGAAGTAGAACGCCTGAAGCCATCTTATACTTGTTATGAAGCGATGGAGTCTATGGAACGCCTCATCAATAAACAAAACAACACAAGCCATCGAGTGGCCAAGAAGACCCCAACATAATCCCAATAACGTCCCAAGATGCCCCCGAAGTGCGCGGGAGATCTCTCAATGTCAAAGTGCCCCGGGAGTGGGGCAAATGGTCGGTCATCTGCCACTTTTGTAGAAACGTGAACGGGGATAAGGATTCAGGCATAGTAAACATTATTCATATATATATGAGCATTGCCTAGAGAGAGAGCGAGAGCTGATGAGAGAGAGAGCTAGCAGCTGCCAGTCGAGATCGCGTGCGAACGTATACATTCTTCAGGGAGGCAGATCAAACGATTTGGATCGCCGCTTTGCATGCGAGGATGTGGGCTGAGAGAGGATCGTGATTCACAATGACCCAGTTCATGCATTCCACACAGCAAGAGACCAAGTCTTCGGTACGCATCCATAAACTTAGCGGTCATCATCATCGAGCTTCCTTGAGACAAAATAACAGCAGGCCGTTTTCACACGCTTTATATTTTCTGCGCACGACAATTCTGCATGGAAGGGGACGCCGTGAGTTATCTTTGCGCCGTGAAGCAGACTCTTTTCTTTAGTAGCATCAGATGATTAAGGCCCGTCTTGATCGGTTTGGGAAGTCCATATGCACGTCCCTGCTTCTTAGGATCGGAATATCCAACGGACAAAAAGAAAGAACGGACAGCGATGACATAGCACAATAAACTGACACGCAGAGATTGAGATGGCCTGGCATGCACGGTTTTTTCAACAGCAGAAGTTTGTACGAAGGAGACAAGACCAAATGGTTTCGAAAGGCGGAACAAAATATGGAAGGAGCTCCAGGAGCACAGATTCCGACAGGGATGATAGGACTCGATGCGCAATTCTTTCAACAGCTGGAGATAGAGGTACTCAGACGGATGAAGAGCAGTTTCTGTGCATGGAGCACCAAATAGAGCAGGATATGAGCTACCAGAAATTACGGGACATTGGATCAAGCCAGAAACGGATCCGACAAACATAGATTGCCTACGGAGGATCATAATTTATTAGCATTCTCTTTCGATAGTTTGATGCAACGAAACTTCCTGAAGCCATCAACTGCGAATCTCCCATTTCGGAGGGCTACCGTTCACTAACTTTTTCTTTGAAGTCAACTCATGCGTAGATAAGGATTGCTGGGATACGTATTGAAGCGAATATATATTTTTCGTATATTTGAAAACTCCGTAGATATGGCGCCTGGTGTGTGTGTGTGTGTGAGAGAGAGAGAGAGAGAGCTATGCAGCTGCCAGTCGAGATCGTGTGCGAACGTCTACATATTTCTGGGAGGGGGATCTAACGATTTGGATCTCCCCGTTGCATGCGAGGATGTGGGTTGGGATGAGAAGCGGATGGTGATGCACACTGACCGAGTTCATGCACTCACACAGGAAGACACCAAGTCGTTGGTTCGGATCCATCAACTCAGATGTCATCATCATCATCGAGCTTCCTGGAGACAAAGTAACAGAAGGCCCTTCCCACACGCTTCTATATTTCCTCCTCACGGCAATTCTGCATTGTGTGTTGTTGACTACGTAAGTTTTGCGCCGTGAGTCATGAAATAGAGCTCTTTTCCTTAGCAGCATTAGATGCCTAAGGCCCGTCTTGATCTGTTTGGGAAGGCAAATTGCACGTCCCTGCTTCTTAGGCTCGGAGTATCCCATGGACAAAACGAAAGTGCGGAGAGGGATGAAATATCACTCTAAACTGATACGCAGAGATTCAGATGACAAGAGGAAATGGTTTCGAAAGCTGCTACAAAATAGGGCAGGAGCTTCAGGGACTCGATGCGCACTTCCTTGAACAGCCAAGGAGAACGAATTAGAGCAGGATATGAGCTACCAAAAACTACGGCGCCCACGGATAAGACTTAGAAGCCAGAAACAGATCCGACAAACAGAGATTGCCTAGAATGATTATATGGAGTTGTCTTTAAGTAGTAGGATGCAACGCAACTTCGTGACGCCGTCGACTGGCCTTCCTCGGAGTCTCCGAGAAAGCTCTGAGATGCTACGGTCGATTAGTTTTTTCTTTGAAGTCAACTCATGCGAGTTTGCTTTGAAGCTCGAAAATGTCAGATTTTTTTGTTTTATAAGAAAAGACCGCCGAGTCCTCAAAGTAGATGATACCTCCTCCACTTGTTGCTAAAGGTGAGTATAAAGTACAAACGTGAGTATCAAGTAAAGGTTCTTAATCTTTTGTCCTTTTAGTCACCTAGCCTCGTCTTCACGTCAAACTTATTTTGCTTACACGTTATCCTTCAGATAGTTCGAAATTTCAAAGATATTATCTTGTTCATGAATTTGTGAAATGCCATAAATTTCCTTCTTTTCCTTGTTCACGCTAGCTTCACATAAACATATAGGATGTAAACTTGAGTGTGAGCATATTTGGATTGGGAGAGATTAAGATTCAAATTTGGTTAAATTTTAGGGTTTAATTCCTTTTCCAAATTTGTTTAAGACATTTCCCTTGTATCCTTGCGAACACGCCTAGGTCAACTCAACTTCAATCTTGTTGATGATACCTTGGCATCATAGGTTTGCATAATCATCTTTGTTGATTGTTAAAACTAGTTGAATATGTTTCTCCTTGTTGTTTCTTTGGATGAAACTAGTTCATAGAAAATATTAGGTTGAACATGATGTTCATATTCAGCACTTGACACAGCAAGATAACGTTTACGGATAGAGGAAAACGAAGAGAAAGAGAGAGACAGAGAGACTAATGTTGAGAGACAACAAAACTCTTTGGAGAAAGGGAGCTCGCAGAAAGTAAATCTTGCAAGAAAACCTTAACAATCTAAGATTTTAAAGTGCCTAGGCATGTTTTAAACCTCTAAGGGAAAGTAGTTAAAAGGTTTTAGCATTAAATGAGTTAAACAAGAATAATATGTTCTAGAAAGAGAACATACATTATTTGCACACAGCTACGGAAAAACCTGAGAATCTAGGCTTTATTCACTTTTCGAGTATAAACTAATGAATGATAGAAAAATGGATCTCACAGAGTGAGAGAGAAAACAAGAAGTAGAAGAACAAGAGAGAGAGAGAGAACAAGAAGTAGAAGAAGAAGAAGAAGAAGAATTTAAACTTCGTTGCACTAAGGCAACGGGTAATAGAGTTGATAAATTACTCGAAGTTATTATGTTCTTTAAAATAAAAACTTGACTTCAGAATCTCATTGCCCTGCAAAAGAATGAAGCATATTTATAACATCTGTTGTTTTCTTGAAATCACCACAGTGTATGGAAGACTCAGATAAACCGATGTTGTGTAGGAATACTTATCTATGTTTCCTTTCTTATACGCTGTTAATCAAGGGAACAACTTCTGCTCTTTAAAGTTTGAGATTTAAGATTGCAGTAGTTATGTAGAAAACTATACTTGAAGATTTCTACAATATTTCTAGTTCGAGACAACTGTACAGTGAAGAATTCAACGAATGATGTTCAATAAGTTGTTCTTGGCATAGTCAAGCCCCACTTCCGATAAGCTAATGGATTCTTTCTGGCTGAGCAAAATGTTGTACAGTTGCTTTTGTGCTTATCAATTCATTAGAAGAATTAGGAGCTAAGTTTTGCTTTGCTTTAATGCTGTTCCTGCACTACAATATATCGAGGGTATACCGAGGCTTCTACCAAGGAAAATGAACGGGCGCAATTTCGCCTTGACATCGGTGTAAGGGTCGGTGTAGGCGTCGGAACCAAAGCACCGGTATAAGCCTCGGTATGAGCGTTGGTATAGTCATCGGTATAAGCGTCGGTATATGCATCGGTATGGTCATCGGTATAGGGGACGGTATAAGCGACGGTATGCCCCTGGGCAGAATAGTCGGTATAAGCATCGGTATCTGCCTGGGGATACGGACGCTTATACCGTCGCCTATACCGACGACCATATCTGCAAAATTTTTTTTGGGAGAGTATGTTGTCTCTTGCTACAGCAACATTCCCATGCTGTTGTGTAGCAAAAGACAATACACTCTACCCAAGAAAAACCGGAGAACATGTGACATGTATGACAGGCAACAAAAACATGATTTGTTAAAGCAAAACATACTGTCAAATACAAAAGACATGGGAGAAATCAATCATGAACCATGTACAAAGAAATGAGACACATTGACATGATATTTATAAACAACAATCAGAACACATGTATATGTGTGTATGCCTATGTATATACATGTGTATGTGTATATGTACTATGTGTGTATATTTGTATATGTGTAAATATTTGTATCAATTTTTAAAAACCCTAGAACCCTAATCCTAATGACCTAGACCTAAAACATGTGTATGTGTGTATTTTTGTGTATATATATGTGTATGTGAATATATATATATACATATATATATATATATATATATATATATATATATATATATATATATATATATATATATATATATATATATATATATATATATATATATATATATATATATATATATATATATATATATATATATATATGTATGTGTGTGTGTGTGTGTGTGTAGGTGTGTGTGTGTGTGTATGTGTGTGTATGCATCTGTGTATGTATATAAAAACCCTAAAACCCTAATCCTGAAGACCTAGACCTAAAACATGTATATGTGTATGCATGTGTGTATATAAGTAAAAGCCAAAAAACCTAATCTTAAAACCCTAACCCTAAAACATGAATATGTGTGTATATTTGTATATGTGTAAATATTTGTATGAATTTTTAAAAACCATAGAACCCTAATCTTAAAACCCTAACCCTAAAACATGAATATGTGTGTATATTTGTATATGTGTAAATATTTGTATGAATTTTTAAAAACCCTAGAACCCTAATCCTAATGACCTAGACCTAAAACATGTGTATGTGTGTATTTTTGTGTATATATATGTGTATGTGTGTGTGTGTGTGTGTGTGTGTGTATGTTTGTGTATGCATATGTGTATCTATGTAAAAACCCTAAAACCCCAATCCTGAAGAGCTAGACCTAAAACACGTATATGTGTATGCATGTGTGTATATAAATAAAAGCCAAAAACCCTAATCTTAAAACCCTAACCCTAAAACATGAATATGCGTGTATGTATATGTCACATGTGTGTATGTATGTATGCATGTGTGTATATATCTATGTGTGTGTGTATGTATGTATGTATGTATGTGTGTGTGTGTCTTTGTGTGTGTGTGTATGTGTATGTGTGTGTGTGTGTATATGTATTATGTGTTTATATGTGTATATGTGTGTATGCATGTGTGTATATATGTAAAAGCACAAAACCATAATCCTAAAACCCTAACCCTAAAACATGCATATGTGTGTATGTATATTTGATGTGTGTGTATGTGTATGTATGTATGCATGTGTATATGTGTGCATGTGTGTATGTATTGTGTGTATATGTGTAAACATCAAAAACCCTAATCCTAAAACCCTAACCCTAAAACATGTATATGTGTGTGTGTATGTATGCATATGCATATGCATATGCATATGTGTATGAAATATGTATGCATGTGTGTGTATGTATCTCTATGTCTCTCTCTTTCTATCTATCTATATCTCTCTCTTTATCTCTCTCTCTCTCTTTCATCTCTCTCTCTCTCTCTCTCTCTCTCTCTCTCTCTCTCTCTCTCTCTCTCTCTCTCTCTCTCTCTCTCTCTCTCTCTCTCTCTCTCTCATTCTCTCTCTCTTCATCTCTCTCTCTCTCTCTCTCTCTCTCTCTCTCTCTCTCTCTCTCTCTCTCTCTCTCTCTCTCTCTCTCTCTCTCTCTCTTCTCTCTCTCTCTCTCTCTCTCTCTCTCTCTCTCTCTCTCTCTCTCTCTCTCTCTCTCTCTCTCTCTCTCTCTCTCTCTCTCTCTCTCTCTCTCTCTCTCTCTCTCTCTCTCTCTCTCTCTCTCTCTCTCTCTCTCTCTCTCTCTCTCTCTCTCTCTCTCTCTCTCTCTCT
Source organism: Ceratopteris richardii (assembly GCA_020310875.1). Classification (NCBI taxonomy): domain Eukaryota; kingdom Viridiplantae; phylum Streptophyta; class Polypodiopsida; order Polypodiales; family Pteridaceae; genus Ceratopteris; species Ceratopteris richardii. The sequence goes on along the minus strand of MU260246.1, from coordinate 55,494 downwards.
CTCTCTCTCTCTCTCTCTCTCTCTCTCTCTCTCTCTCTCTCTCTCTCTCTCTCTCTCTCTCTCTCTCTCTCTCTCTCTCTCTCTTCATCTCTCTCTCTCTCTCTCTCTCTCTCTCTCTCTCTCTCTCTCTCTCTCTCTCTCTCTCTCTCTCTCTCTCTCTCTCTCTCTCTTTCATCTCTCTCTCTCTCTCTCTCTCTCTCTCTCTCTCTCTCTCTCTCTCTCTCTCTATTTATAAAAAAGACTAAAACAATCACTTACATCGATGTAATTCTTTTTATCGGTCTCTTCAAAGCCCAATCGATGTCGTCTCTTGTCGAATTCCAAAGAATCGATGCCAAAAAGCTCCTGCAAAACAAAAGAAAAAAGAAATTATAAAATAGAAGACATAGAGAAAGAGAGACAGTGAGAGAGAGAGATGTGTGTGTAGGGGGAGAGAGAGAGAGAGAGAGAGAGAGAGAGAAAGAGAACCCTAACCCTAAAACATGTATATGTGTGTATGTGTGTATGTATATGTGGTGTGTGTGTATGTGTATGTTCATGTATGCATGTGTGTGTATTCATATGTGAATGTGTATATATATGTTCATGTGTATGTAATATGCATGTGTGTATGTATGTATGTGTGTGTGTACATGCATATGTGTGTGTATGTATGTATGCATATGCATGTGTGTATGCACATATGTGCATGTATACATATGCGAGTGTGTATTTATATGTGTGTGTGTGTATGTAGTATGCATGTGTGTATGTATGTATGTGTGTGTAAAATCAAATATGTGTGTATTTATCTCTCCCTTTCTTTCATCTCTCTCTCTCACTCTATATCAATTGAAAACAAAACAATCACTTACATCCATGTAATTGTTTGGAGCGTTGTCGTCAAAGTCCACTTAATGTTTTCCTTCGTCGAATTCCAGACAACTGATGCCAAAAATCTCCTGCAAAACAAACGAAAAGAGAAATTCATAAACCCTAATCCTAGAACCCTAACCCTAAAACATGTATATGTGTGTATGTGTGTATGTGTGTATGTATATGTGATGTGTGTGTATGTGTATGTGCATGTATTCATGTGTGTGTATACATATGTGAGTGTGTATACATATGTGAGTGTGTATATATATGTGTGTGTTCATGTAATATGCATGTGTGTATGTATGTATGTGTATGTGTACATGCATATGTGTGTGTATGTACGTATGCATATGCATGTGTGTATGCACATATGTGTGTGTATACATATGTGAGTGTGTATGTAATATGCATGTGTTTATGTATGTATGTGTGTGTGTACATGCAAATATGTGTGTATGTATGTATGCATATGCATGTGTGTATGTATACATGTGTGTGTTTACATATGTGTATGTATATGTGTGTATACATGTATGTATGTATGTGAGTATGAGAATGAATATGTGTGTGTATGAATATGCATGTGTGTATCTAATATGCATGTGTGTATGTAATATGCATGTTTGTATGTAATATGCATGTATGAATGTATATGTGTATATGCATGTGAGTATGTAATATGTATGTGTATGTATATGCATGTGTGTATGTATTATGTATGTGAGTGTGTATGTAATACGCATGACTGCATGTAATATGTATGTGAGTATGTGTATGCATATGTGTGTGTATGTATGTATGCATCTGTGTCTCTATCTCATTCTCTTTCTATTTCATCTCTCTCTCTCTCTTTCATCTCTCTCTCTTTCACTCTCTATCTATCTTTCTCTTTCATCTCTCTCTCTTTCTTTGTCTCTCTCTCTCTCTCTCTCTCTCTCTCTCTCTTTATGTTTCTCTAGATCTCTCTCTTTCTTTAATCTCTCTCTCTCTATCTCACTCTATATCAATTGAAAACAAAACAATCACTTACATTGATGTAATTGTTTGGATCGCTGTCCTCAAGGTCCACTTAATGTTGCCCTTTGTCGAATTCCAAAGATTTGATGCCAAAAAGCTCCTGCAAAACGAAAGAGAAGGGAAAACACAAAGAAAGAGAAAGGGTGCTATAGTATGTGCAACTCTTACAAAAATTTCAGATCTAGAGAAATAGAGATGTAGAGAAAGAGAGAGAGAGAGAGAGAGAGAGAGAGAGAAAGAGTGAGAAAGAGATAGATGTGTGTACACAATAGGCGCAGAATGTAGTTCGCACGCGCAACTCGAGAGTAGCAAACTTTGGTTCAAAATGCAAGCAAATGTCGAATTTTTGCTCTCGGGCCCGGTTAAAACATTGCCTCGGTATAAGCGTCGGTATGAGCGTCGGTATAAGCGTCGGCATAAGCGTCGGTATAAGCGTCGGTAATTTACAGTAAAGTACCGATGCCTATACCGACGCTCATACCGATGCCTGTATACCGACAATTAAATGACCGTCAGTATTGCATCCGTGGTTTTTCAAGCATTTTCAACAGTCATATCGACGCCGAGGCGTGACCATTGGTATGGGCAATGTCGGTATGCCCTTGATATGTTGGACAAATAGCTCCACTACTTGTGAAGCTTCTATCATCTCATGCATGCGTATGAAATGAGCCATCTTGCTCAATCTATCTACAACAACTAGGATAGTATCCAACTTCCTTTGGGTCTACGGTTACCCCACTATGAAGTCCATGGATACACTATCCTAGTTATGCTCTACATTCTATAAAGGATGTAAAAGATCTGGTATTTTAACCCTTTTTCCTTGTTGACCTGACAAATAATGCATTATTGAGCATATGTGTGGACGTCTCTAGCTAATCCATGCCAGCAAAATGTTCTTCTAACAAGTTGCATGGTCTTGTTACTACCAAGATGCCCTACAAAAGGAACATCATGGTTATCATGCATGAATTTTCTTGTCAAATGCTACGAATCTGGTAAGTAAACCTTTCCATTCTTTTTGACTATTCCATTCTCCATTAAGAAATTGGAATATGGGCTTGACGGCTTAACTTGTTGACCATCTCTGATAATATGCTCTGTTTCTCCCAGCTATCCTGAAGTGAACGCCATTCTGCCATAGACACCTGCAAAAAACATGCATGCACACAGAGGGTGCACTCTCAAAGTCTACTTGTAAGAGGAAGATTTTGAAGTTCAATTCTGCAAGAGCTACATCATTTGTAGAAGGATCTATCTCGTTGATTCCAATAAATGGATCAAATATGGAAATGCAAAGTTGTTCTACTTTCACACCATGTAAAGCTTCCACACAACTCGCTGATAAGGTCCTATGGGCACGAATTCATTTCTCAAAAACATGATCAAATCAAAGCAGCGATAGATAAGGATACTAGACGAAAATGCCTCAAGGCATGGAGTTCTACCCTTGCTATATCTGAACATAAAACCCTAAAGTTCCAATGATCCTTCACCGTGAGAACCTCAGCCGAGATCACAGGCAAGAATGCGGAAGCAAGACCATGCAATGACTTTGCAGTGCAAAGAGCATGGAGAAAATAAAGCCGCTATTATTGCAAAAATACATGGCTGTGTGATCCAGAGTTCTGAGAATAGTTGTTGAGACTTTTGCTATGTTGGAGACTTGGGAGCTTCATATTACCATCCCATCTCACCATGGATATCCCCACGCTCTCTATCCCCCTGTCCTTCTTCGACATAGAGAGAGAGGGAGTCCGCCCCCACAATAGGAGGGAGACCCTCTCCCTGTGCACCTCCAGACCCCTCGTCGAAGAAGAAGTTTTTCTTGTTTTTCCTCCGTCATAAATATAACCTTGATACCCTCTCCCACATTCATGGACACATGCCGATCAAGGGGGAAGAGTGGGGAGACAAGTAGCATGAAACCATTTCGTTCTTCCTTTTTTTTTTTCTTCTTCTTCTTCTTTTTCCTCTTTCTTTTTTTTCCTAAAGTCCTTAGTAAAGCACACACACACAAACATTACATTCATATGAAAAGGTAAAGAAAGTCATGAATGTAAGTCCAGATACAACTTCAAAATCCCTCATCAAAGGAGTAATACATGGCCAAAGTAGGATATGAACGAATGGTGATTGCATCCAATTTGAGTTCTAGAATAACATTCTATGGCCAAATCTGGAGGTTAACATATCCCCCCACACTTAGCGGGTGAGCTCCTTCGAACCATAGTTATCAAGAACAATTAAATGCATGATGCTGATCTAGACCATTCTTTACTCTTTCCCCCACACTTAATTTCTTTCTTACCTCTCTTCTCACCCTTCTCACTTCTCCAATCCTTCATGCCATTCCCACAGCTTCATACACACTCTCCAAGGCTCTTCGACCTTTTTCACCAATCCCCCACACACATTTTGACCACTCATCTTCTCTCACTAGTCACTAACCCTAACACTTATCACCACACACAACTCGTCAAGGCTCTTTGGCCCTCACCCATACTCACCTCACTTCTCCACTTAACCTTTCACCCCACCCATACACATACTACTACTCTCTACCCATCCTCATTGACACTCACCATGGTCTAGCATCAACAATCACACAGATAATGTTCTTACATAAAAATGGTTGCACAAAACCCCCACACACAAGTGGGAAGAAAAGTGATATCCTCCTTCTATTCCAGGCTCTCCTTTGTCTTTGTCTCTATACCTACAGTATAATCTTCTTCTGTATAGTTGTTGTTGTTGAGTCTTCCCATTCCCATGCTACATGCTTGAGCCAAAGCAAATCCCAAGACCGTTGATTATCAAAATTGTCCCTATTGTTATATAAGATATTCCTTGTGCCGTTTTTGGAAGCTGGTACTCCCAATCCTTAGTTTTTATGATGGATCCAGAGCCTTGTATCCATCCATCTATGCTCACGTGTAGGATTCTTCATCTCCCTTTTCTTTCTCTGTATTTTGTCTCTATTTTGCACCTGACAACCTGCTTCCATACTCATCACCTTGGGATTCATCAAATGTCTGATTCTCATCATAGCCCTTATCGTCTACCTCCCCCTCTTCTTTATCTTCTACTCAGTCTTTGCCATGACCCTTGTGATGACTTCTAGCAATAGCTGCAACACCACCAAATCATCCTCTATTGTGTGATTCCATCGTAAGTTGTGCCACACTATGGGGCACGAGGCGAGCCCACAAGACTTTTGCTGAGCTTGCATCCCCATAAGGATCGCCAAATGAAACAAGTCCTGTAACCCAAGGAAAATGTATGCTTCACCGCTAATTTTATTGTTTGTTTTTACTTATTCATCTTGATATAAAATCAAGAAGCCGCCCAAAGGTAATCACTTCAGGGAACTTTAGAAACCATACTCTCAAAAAAAAACCAGATACAACTTAACTGACAACACATAGATGGTTCTCCATATTTTGAGGCACACTTCATGAATGGAGGAAATTTTTGGCTCTTGCAGATTCTTATCATTGCACTCAAGTCATTACTCAGTGACACATTGAATTTTAGCACAGGTTCAACATGAGAAGCACATTCATAAAAGGAAAGAGGTTTCTGCACAAACTAGGGAGCGAAGATTTCTCCTCGAATCAACTGGGGATATATCAATTTCACACTCAATCTCTTATAGTTCATGTGATCAGTGGCACTCAACAGCATAGGAACATGCATTCCATAAACTGAGACATTCAATTCATGTCTCTATCCTTCTTCCAAAATCCACCTTCAAGTCAGCTGCTCTAAGGTCTCCCACCTTTTGATCCATCTTAAAGTTAGCTTGCATTCTCCAAAACCCTACTAATCATAGCCAATGACTCTAGATCCTCTCCTTGTTCCAACCATATTCATCATGATTTTGGGAAGTTCTCAAATTTGGAAGAAAATCAATCACCTTCACAACTATTGAGGCACATACTCTCTCTCATTCACCAGCAAAACATTCTGCCAGAGAGATGAGGTGGAGACATTTAAATTGTAGAGGAAGAATCACACAAACAGTGATAGTATACATGATCCAGAGCAAGAATACCATGCATGAAACTCCAGAAGTATGTTCATATTTAAGGGCAGCTTCCACTTTTTGGGTCCATTTTTTAATTCCCCCTACATTGTTCAAGTTGTTTTCCATGGGCAATAAATATGAACAGTAGATCAAGTCCCGAAACTCATTGATGTCCTCATTATGAGGTAGGCCTACCCTCATATCATATATTTGCTGGTTCATAACTTAAGAGCTTAGGCACAATGAAGCCCCCTTTCCCTCTCCCAAAAAAACAACATGAATCATGTAGAGCACACGAGACGGGTGGTGGCAAATTATCTTGCAAAGCCCATTCAAATGCCTCAGTTATTGTTCCCAAACAATTGAGGTTATTAATCCGATGCATTCATTAAGTTCCCTGATTTTCAAGGTTGCATCTTTGGATAAATAGTCCATGTAAAGCTGTTTGAAGGTTTTATCCAAGTGAGTTGCATAGCATGAGCTAAAAGGTAGCTAGGACAACATTGGCTTCTCAAGAATATAACCTCTTGGATAAGAGGGAGTAGGTATCGAATCACAGCTCAAAAAGTTTGGAATCATGAGCAACTCTCTCCAGATTTGTTGCTTTACATCATTGTGGAGAAAATACGCATTCAATGAGGACGACTTCTCTATAAGATATAGAAGCCTAGCAAGAGCTTCTGGAAATTCTTCTTCTATGTATTGAACAAAAGCATCATGTGTAATTGCAGATGTTGATAAAAGTTTTCTGTTAGTCAATACATTCAATTACCATAATTTATCCTTTCTTTTTAAGACGCACTCCAATGCCCTTTCCTTCAAGCAGAATATCAAGGCTTCATCCTTGCAAATAAGTGCCAATGTTTTACTTGAGCCTTTTTCTGAGGGATTCATTTGAACTCTCCATGTAAAAAGATTACAGCATGTGGTTCTATAAGCCTCCCTAAATTCCTTTGTTGGAAGGTGACAATAGTAACAAAGTGAGCATGCTCACACTTTCGCACGCAGCTCTGTATCCTTTCTCCTAGTTCTCTCTTGTACCTTCATACGCTCTGGTAAATTATGTTTAAACCAATCAAACAAGTGAATCCAACATTGAACATCCCTCAGACTCACACTTCACAAACCCATATGCTTTCTCATGAATTCTTGGGAATTGCTGAGAATCTCAAAAATGTATGTATCCCTTGTACCAATCATGGTGCATATGTAGGCCCTCTCATCACCATCACTAAGGATGCCATAGATGCTTATTGTACATGACATGGTCAGAGCGCTAGGGTGTGAGACTGTTCTCCCTGCTCCAAAAAACCTCCACTACGTTGCTTCCTATCCTCCCTTCAATGCTCATGTGCCTCACACCTAAATCTACAAGTAACATCTCCAGCCATGATGCCTCACATGTTCCATTGCAACACCTCTATACTCTGCCTCTATACTCGACAAAGCAACCATGGTTTGCTTCTTGTTGCTCCATGTAATAGATGAATCTCTAAGTGAGAATAGAAAGCCAGTAGTAGACCTTATATCTAGAGTACTACCTACCCAATCTGCATCGGTGTATCCATGAACCTCCAAATCTACACCAGCTTCATAAAATAATGCATAATCCAAAGTAGCACTCACATAATGGAGAGTGCACCTCAAAGCTTTCAAATGTGGCTTCCTCAGAACCTACATAAACTGACTCTCAAGTTCAACGTTGTAGCTAAGATCAGGCCTCGTAATCATGAGATATATGAAGCTTCCCACAATTTTCCTCTACATAGTAGCATTTTCCAATACTTCACCTAACGTAGTATCTAACTTAAAATTCTGATCAAATGGCATAGAAATTGTCTTACAATCAGCCATACCATACTTTTGCAGCATAGTCAAGGCATATAGCCTTTGTGACATCCATATACTTGTTTCTGTATGGATAAACTAAATGCCCAAGAAATAGCGTGGCACACAAAGATCTTTCATGTCAAATTCCTGCATAAGAAGTTGCTTTACTTCTTTAATGCTTTATTCATTATCACCATCTACAATCAGGTCATCAATATAAATAGCCACAATCGTGAGGCCATCATTAGCCCTCCTTGCAAATAGTGAATGATCTGCATCACACATAAAAAAACCAATGTTGGTTAAGTAATCAGCAATGCTTGCATGCCATGCACGAGGAGCTTGCTTCAGCCCATTCAAAGCCTTTTGCAACCTACAAAGATATTCTCGATGCTTTGAATCTTTATATCCATGTGGCTAGTCCATGTATACTTCTTCTTGTAACTCACCATGTAGAAAGGCATTCTTCACATCCATCTAAAGCAAAGTTCATCCCTTTGTTGTAGCTAATGCGACAAGTGTTCTGATAGTAGAAATTCTAGCTACAAGGCTGAATGTTTCCTCATAATCAATGTCATATGTCTATTTATATCCTTTAGCTATCAATCGTGCCTTGTACCTGATTATGCTACCATCAACATTCTGCTTTCTCTTGTAAATGCATTTGTAGCCTATGGGTTTCTTTCCTTGTGGCAATGGAACCAGCTTCCATGTTTGATTTCCATAAAGTGCATCCATATCCTCATCCATAGCTTTTTTTCCCAATCTCCATTTCCAATTGCATCTTCAAAACAAGAAGGTTCAGCATCTTGTATTACCTCTGTCATGCGCACAATGACGAGCGATGTAACTATCATATGTTAATCATTGTACAGAATTTCGCATCCTCCTAGATCATCTTGGTCCAGGGTCACTTCTCCTTGTATCATCTGCATGTGCCTTTCTAACTCCTATTGTCTTTACAAAGGGCAATCCAAGTTCCTCATCAAGACTCTTTTCTAAACCACTTGAGTTTCCATCAATATCTTCAAAACTTGCACATGTTTTAGGACTAGCAGAAAGCTTTTCTTTACCTTTCTTGGATGTATTTGATGAATTTGCTGGACTCAAATTTCCATGCAATCTTCCACTCCATGGATTTGAGTTGGAACTATTGCTTGGTGATGCATCTGGCCCACTCAAAACTTGAGATTCTCTACTTGATTTTTCAGGATTTTCTTTTTCATTTGGTTCAAAATTCAGTCCTTCTTTAGCTTCTGCATAGAAGCTTGACATTTCATCAAATACCATCTCTGCTCACCTTCACATGTTGTGTGAGTGGGTTATAACATTTATATCCCTTTTGCTCAAGGGAGTATCCAATGAAGAAACTTTTTCTACTTTTGGATCAAGCTTCATCCTCAATTCATCTGGAACATGTACATATGCAATACAGCCAAAAACTTTCAGATGTGATAAGTTTGGCTTTTTACCCATAAACTTCTCTTCCGGTGTAACTTGATGTACATCAGCAGTCAGAGTTCTGTTCATGATGTATACAGCAGTATGAAGAGCTTCTGCGCAATAACAATGAGGCATATTCTTCTCAGCCATCAAGGCTCTTGCTTTTTTTGCAATATGTCTATTTTTGCATTCAGTAACACCATTTTGTTGCTGGAAACCGATGTCAAATTCCATGACTTTTTAGAAAATTTGTGAGCTCATTTGACATGTATTCACATCCTCCATCAGATCTTAATGTCTGAATATACTTCCCTATCTACTTTTCCACCATAGCTTTGAAATTCTAAAAGTGAGTGAATACCTCACTCTTCTCTTTCATGAAATAGACCCACACTTTCCGTGTATGGTCATCAATGAACGTAATATAAAACCTGCAACCACCCATAGATGTGGTCTTTGGAGGACGCAAAACATCTATATGTACTATTTCTAGCACATTCTCAGTAACATGCTTGTCAGTTGGAAACGATGATCTTCATTGTTTACCAAATTGACATGTTTCACATACATTTTGCATCTCTGCAACCTTGAAATTTGGTACTCCATGGACAATCTCCTTTGACTGCATCAATTTCAATCTTTGCAAGTTTGCATGTCCAATCCATTTGTGCCACATCTCTATATCAGTAATAACTCGTGCACCTTTTGCAAACATGGCTGCATTCATTTAAGGAATTTTCACATTTAAGGTGAACATCCTACCCACTTTGTTTGCTTTGGCAATCAATCTTCCATGCCGTTTGTATTCTTGTACATATAACCCATCAACATTGAGCCTGACTTGTAATCCCTAGTCAACCATTTTCCAAAAGAAACGAGATTCTTTGTTATGTTTGGAACATGAAGCACATCACCAAGATGTTTTACCTTCCCATCCTCCATAGACAATGCTATGTTTCGTGTATGCTCGATAGGGTGTGATGTGTTATCACCTGATTCAACATATCCAGGGATTGACAATTTCTGCAAACTACTAAACCATTCTGCATGACTGGTCATGTGATTTGAAGCACCTGAATCAACATACCAAACATTATCATTCCATTTTGAAACACTAGTAGACATCGTATTCGTCATGTGATTTTGAACCATGAATGGCTTCTCAGAATCATATGCACTTGTGGATGCATAGTTGTTTTGCTGCCTTCTGTTATTTTGATTCCTCAACCTAGAATCACGGTCAAAGTGTCTAGGTTTATTACAATTCCAACATCCTTTACTATCATTAGGTGAATCATTTCTTTGGAAATTTCTATGACCTCTTTAGCTAACCCTGCCTCGCAACTGTCCTCTTCCTCCTGCATGATTCTGTTGCTGACCTTGGTCTTGGTTATTGTTTCCTCTTCAACTTTTGAAACCTCTATCTCTACCTCTTCCTCTGCTAGAACAGAATACTTGCTCAAAATTGGGCCTTCCTTGGGATTTTGAATCCTCACCAAGATTCTTTTCTTCAATAATTAACATAGATACGAGATCAGCAAAATTTGGAATATTTTTCTTGGTCTGTATAGAAGTTTTGAAGTGCTTATATGCAGATCCTAAGCCACAAAGGCTTACTTCCACCTTATCATCATCATCTACATTCACTCCAATATATGCAAGTGACTCACATATGATTTTGATTTTTAGGGTATATTCACTTACCGACATGCTCTTTTTCTCCAAGGTATGTAGCTCATTCTTGAGCTCCAATTTTCGTGCTTTTGTATTCGTCTCATACAATGTGAACAAACTATTCCAAGCCTCTTTTGGTGTTTTGGCATCGTGTATGTGCCCAATCAAGCTATCCTATATGCTAACAGATAGCCAATACATTACCTTTTGTGCTCCTTGATTCCATTCCTCATATGCTCTTAACTCTTCTGTAGTCTGATTACTCTCTGGTAAGTGTGGAGCATTTTTGTTCTCTCCTTTGATGTACTTCCAATAGCCTTTTCCCATCAGGAAATTCATCATTCTAGATCTCCAAGCATGGAAGTTGTTCTTGTCCAGCTTATCGCTCATAAGCTGACTCATTCCATCTACGTTTGCCAATTTTGCAGCAATTCAACACTCCAAAACACTACAAGCATCACTTCAGCTTGAACATTATTGCACTATGATGTGATAGTTTGATCTCAAGATTCAAGTTATAATTTTTGAAATTGACCTGGTTTTCTTGTGGGCCACACCTTGTGGGCTCGAAACAGAGGTGGACATGGTTCCGAAACGTCTACCTTCATGCCAATTTTCATAGCAAACGGAGGTCATTTGTGAATCGTGTTTTCTCCACGGCTTGTTGCGTTCTCTTCACCGCCGCCTTCTCCATGAGCTCTGACACAGTAGCTCTGATACCATGTCACAATGAAGGAGATAAGGAAGAGAGCTCACACACACAATCCCACAATCAAAGAGAAGCACACACTCAGATTGACGCAAGGAAAAGAGTGATCTTCTTCTCTTCTATTACATAAAAAGGAATGTACAAGAATGACCTAAAACAAGAATACAAAAAGTGCAATATATAAAGACCAATACGTAAGGAAAAACCTAATGTCCATGAATGAGTGAGGTGGCAAGAAACAAATGCGCCATCACTCTCAATAGATAAATCCAATAAAGCTCAATAAAGTGTCCCTGACATATACGGATGTGACCACTATACATGTCAGAGAAATGAAAAATTGATACATGTCATCGTGGATGATCACATGTTGAGCTTGATATAAAGCAACATTTGTTGAAAAATCATATGCATAAACATATGGAATTGACAATGAGGAAACCATCAAACCTATAATAAAAATGGATATTGTTAGAGCACTTGTTGCATTAGCTACAACAAAAGGATGAATGTTTAATGATGGCCAGAATGATTTCTTACATGCCGAGTTGGAGGAAAAAGTATAGATGAACTAGCCAGAAGAGCAAGAGGATCTACAGAACCTGGATTTCCAATTTGAAAAATGATTTCTATGGGCTTAAATAAGCCCCTCATGCTTGACATGAATGGGGATTATTTAAATATGACTAAATTCTTTCTGTGTGATTGAGATTAGTACTTTATTTGAGGAAAGTTGATGATGCCATCATAATTGTGCCCATTTATATTGATGACTTTATTGTAGCAAGTGATAATGAAGAAAACACTAAGGAGGTAAAGTAGCTCATTATGCAACAATTTGAAATGAAAGATCTTGTTATGTTGCATTAATTTCTCGGCATTGCATTTATGGATATAGAAATAGGAATGTTTAATTGTAAGAAATGCTCTATCCCATTAGGTAAAACTTTGAACTTGGATTATACACTGAAGAACTCGGAGTAGAGAAGTTGAAGAAGTTTGGAAAGATGCTTGGATTACAAGACATGACAATGAGCTTGAGGCACGTTGTTAGGATATCAAGCTCAACATATGAAAATCAAGGATGACAGCTACTACGTTTTGTTTTTGTGACATATATAGTGTTTGTGTGATATATGTGAGGGATGGTTTTAGTGAGCTTCAAAAGATCTATCTATTGAGGCATTCTAGTCTATGACTTTTAGATTGTAGACTCAAAATCCATAAAGGAAGCTATATACTTTCTTTTCATTGATACTTTCTAACAAATGCTCTCTTGACTATCTCATATCTTCATGGGATTAACTTTCTTCAAGATAATACAAACATGCAATTTTCCATTTTTCCTTTGGAACAACAATGATGATACCCATCTTGTATGCTCAATCTTGTAGATAAGCCTAATATCTTTTGACCTATCTTGGAGTGTAGGGATCATTATATGTGCAAGATATCTGTTTTGAAGGTTCTACCTCTCAGTTCATGGAGATTCTATAAGAAGATATGTCAAGACCTACCCATATTAGGTATTTATACATGCAACAAAATAAATCACTAGTATTAATTTAACAAAGGTATAAAATCTTGTTCTTCTTCTTCTTCTTCTTCTTCTCAGCTTGGGTCATCACCTTTGTACATGCTTCATTCTTCTTGGACCTAAATGTTTAGTATAATTTTAATTGTTCTCACCTCATTATTGTAAACCTCTCCCATCACATCTTCTCTCATCCACACTAAGTGTTTTCTATGATGGATTTCATAGTTCCCAACGTTTTCAAACACTTTGAGTAGTGACTCATTCTCTAGTACAGTGGATTTCTTACTCTTTCTCTTCATCTTTTGATTGCATATGATGGGGACAATAGTCTTTTTCTATTAAGTATGTCATCTTCTCAATTCTTACTTCCTACTAACTACAAGGAGTTTTCTTTGGATCTGCCAAATGTATCCATCTTGATAGGTTTCTTCGCTTTCATTTCCTTCTCTTCCTCAATTATAGATTCACATATGAATAGAGATACATGGTGGCCATCCTCATCATAGTGAGGGGTCCATTGATCCTGATTGATAGCTATATCCATAATTGTGAGTATTTTTGCCCAACCATGAGGTTCAAGATCCTTATTTGCAAATGTCATCCATGCATAGGTTGGGTGTTCTATGATTCTAGTACTAGTGGAATTTATTGGTTCAATAACCTTCAAATGTTTCTCTTCTACTTTAGGTACTTTACACGTTCATAAGTAGGTGTCATCATGGATCCATGAGGGTCAAAGCTTTTCATCCTGTACTAAAATTTAGTCCTCCTTCATCTTATGAATGTGATTCCATTGTAGGAGTGGGACATCTTGGAATGATCAATCATTTAGGTTGAGCTTGGGTGTCATCCCTAAGTATCACAAGTATAAGAGGTCCATACCCCAATCTTTCACTTTTGATAGCTCACATAAAAAGCATCTTCCTAGTTTTATCTCGTAAGGTTTGACCTTTCCAAATTCACATATGGAAAATATATGTTTAAATTCCTGGACACAAATGGAAAGAGTGATCCCTTCAAACAATCCTAATGGACACTCCATTTTACAATTGGCCATATGGAGCTTCATTCTCATAGGTCTCAAGGCTCATTTACCCTAATATATTCATAAGGATGGTGTACCAATGGCAACACCCATGCCTAAGCCTATAATAGCTTTGGTGGTGTAACCCTTGTAGGTTATGTCAAGATAAGTATTACCTTTTAAATCTTCAACCATATATCATATCTTATATACAAGGATCTCTAGTACATTTTTCTTATATCTTTCCTTGATGTGGATGGAGTCAAGTTCTGGGACTCTTTCACCACATGTTTTCATAAATCTAGATTTTTCTTCAAAATATCTTCTGAACTATGAGAAAACTAAAACCTAGACTTTCTCAAAGCATCTGTGTTTCTTGGTATAATCCAATCCTCATTGTTTTACTAGCATACAAGGTGATCTGATTTGAAGTGATTTAAACTCCGATGACCCATTGAATTGAGACAATGCATCTGAGTTAAGCTCAAACTCTATACCTTCTTGTCATTGATGTTCCATTTGGTCTCCATATAGAGATGTTATGTCTAGGGGAAATGGATAACGTAAGTCACATATTTCTTGAATGGGTGGGGAGTTCCCTTAATCTTTGGCCCATTTTTCTTCATAGATTTCCTATGACAAACCTTGAGATTACTTGCTGATAGAGGGACATATTCCACACAAGGTAGTTTTGTGAACATAAAATTCTTGTTGGTGGAAACATCTTCTCTTGTTATGAATGTTTCTCCTAGGTGCAATGTGGGGACAAACACGTGAAATGGGCAGATAAAAATTACTAGTCCATTTCGGGGCACAAGTGTTGCATGGGCTTAGTAACTAAGGTCGAATTCTTATCCCTCACAAGCCTTTGAGAACTCTTGAATCATTTGAATTTGATTTGGAAAACTAGAATTTTGGTTGGCCCAAACATCCAACTTGGATGTTTGTATAATGTTTTACCCCCAACCAACAATTACTTGACTTTTTTCACCTCACCACTGCAAGAGGCTAACAATTATCACCACCATGTGCTAGAGAGATGACTTTCCTTGCAACCTTATGCATGTACATATAGGTGCTTGAATCAATGTAAACCACCAATGTAACTAGAGTCCACAAAAGCATGTGCTTTCTCCTCCACTCCTTTAGTACCTTCCACTAGAGTCCATTGGTGGTAGGTGCACTCACCACTCGATTTCACTCTCACTAGCCTCAAGTTGGCTCATGTTAACTTGAGTTAGAAGGCTGTTTGGGAAGAAATATCTCTCCCCATGCTCCCCCTGGGGGTTGAACCCAAAACATCCTCATTCATAACCTTGAGACTTAACCACTAGTGTAAGAGGATTAGTTTTTTAAGAGATCACATGAACTTAGACTTAATTCTACTCTTGATTTCTTTAGACGTACACATGAGTGATCAAATGGTGTCCAATTTTAGATGTGTTTTAACTAGCCATACCCTTAGATCTTAGACTTACTTTATTACACCATGTTGATCCTTGTATCAAAGGACTATTGAATGATTGGAAGTTTAAGATAATCTTCAAGAATCGAACTATAGTGTGGAAATGCTTTGCCTTACTACTTGAAAATGAACTCAAGTTGTCTTTGGATGTGCTGATTGAGAATGACGTCAGACTCCAAGGATTGTTCCTGACATTCCAAGAGTGGCACATGCCATCTTAATGCATGTTCCGATAGAACCGCTTGAGAAGTTAGGATTGGCATGCATTCTACATCTTAATGTTTGATGGGATTTCTCACTTGTTTAAGACCATATTTTACTCATTAAGAAACTAACACAAGCCATACCGTTCATGGGAGAACTTTGGGGTGAGATTAAAAAGAAAGGTGATATCCTTGGCACTAAGAATCACCAAATCCCCTTTGGCATAAAACTCTTCTTGTCCCTTGGCATTGCTTCTTTTGACATATGAATCCTTGTACAATTCAAATGGAGTAAAGACTGTGGTCGAGTGTACATAGCTACTATATTAGAATTCCAAAACATCAAAGTGATTGGCCTAGTGATATTCATTGGCTTCTACATACGCATGATTGTAATCCTCAATTTCATGGTTAAGATGTTACCTCTGTCCATCTGTCAGAAGGTCATAAGCTAGGTTGAATGTTTTCACGCAAATAATGGAAAAAGATCAAATATGGTCATTTTATTCGTGGAATTTCAAATAAGTATGGAGAAAAAATCACACATGGACCTTTTTTTTATTGAAAGGCTTCTGATGGAAAGGCTTTCGATTGAAAGTGCTTTCAATTGAAAACCTTTTCAATCAAACGCACTTTCGATAGAAAACTTATTTCGAAGAAAAAATATATATTTTTTCATTTTATGGAAAAGCTTATACTGCACGCGCTTATTCACAATTTCATAGAGCTCTACTACTACCTTAGCACTCATAGAGTGCTTTCCTTATCATACCATTAAAGGTATTGCTCTATTTTACCTTTATTGTCTATTTTGTTGTTCTCTTTGTTCTCTCATGCATATGGCATGGTTCACATATGCATCTCTTACATATGTATGATTTGTATTTATGTAATTACTTTTATGCATTTTAATCATCAACATTATACATTTTTAACTCATGAAAGCATTTCTTACTTGTATACATTGATGTATCAAGTTTAAAATAAACCACTATTGTGTTGCATCAATTCTTACTCTTATAGTAGTATAGGAGTGAGCAATAGATCTATTGAGATTGTTTGCCACCTTGATTCCTTCTCTCTCAGTAGTATAGGGAGTATAGGGACTATTGTGATTATCTAATTCTCTCACTCTTACTATCACAATATTGACTTAGATTCTTGTGAGCATACTTATAGTGTAGGTCACAAGGTGTATAGCAACTATTCTGATTGTTTGATTTTTTCACTCTTACTGTCACAATAGTTATATAGACTCATGTGATAAGAACCATACATAGTATAGTGAGTGTATATGAACTAATATGAATGTTTGATTCTTTGACTCTCACATTACTAATAGATACATAGCTTCAATTCAAATGATATTTATACTTTCTATTTAAGTATAAATCTACTTATCTAACTATATATCCATATTTCTATCATTTGTGTACATATACTATTAATCTATCTATCCATACACTTAGTAATGTATCTATTTATATGTGTACTTAAAAGGTATTTAATTATCTATCATTTTATTTTTGAGACTTATTTTTTATTATTGATTTTATGAATGAGATTAGTGTTTAAAGATTTAATATCAATTCTAATTCAACTTTATCTGATAGTCTATTTTTCATATTTGCACAGGTGGCAAGTAAAATAAAAAAGTACCAGCAAAAGTTTTTGGAAGATTTTATCTGTTGATACATGTATGGAATGAGAGAAGACCAATCACTATAGTAGTGCACATATCCAATTACAAAGATTTCATTGAAAAACTATCTAGAAGAGCATATATCAATACTAAAGATATATTTGGAAGTGTACTAGGAAGAGCAAAAGTAGTAGATGAGCAAATGTCAAAAGATCTCACTCATGTCTTTGGACAGATAATCAAAGCAGTAGAGTCATTGGCATTGAACACCACCATAATCCGTGGATTGATCAATAGATTCAAATTTGTTTATTTACATTATCAAACAATCAAGAGAGAAAAGTGAGTGAGACGCAACACGATTGAACATGAAGAGCGACCAACAATAGATCCAAATGCGAAAGATATACATGTGAATATGGGAGATCAAACATCAAATAATCTTTGTTTGCTCCCATATTCATCTATTCATTTTGAGGATGTAGCTATCGTGGGGGATGGACAATATGGAATGATTCATAAATTCAGAATAACCCACCCAAGATTCATCAACAAAATCTTTGCTGCAAATGAAAAATACATGGTAGTAACATAAACATGAGAGAACAAAGCCATGAATGAAGCCAAAATTTTACTTGTTATGCATAGTGGAATTATCAGTCCACTTAGATTAGCAAGACATTATAGCAAGAGCCCGTATCTCATTTTCAAATTGTGGAATGGTGGTACCTTAGACATGTGGTTGGAGAAAATGAAAAAAGAGTACTTCAACGTACATTGAAGCTGAAGTATTAAAGAAACAAAAAAAGATATAGCAACTTTGAATAAAAATATTTAGAAGCTGAACAATGGACTATTCCAAATAGTATCCTTCTCGCACACGTGTAATATCTCCCATGATGATCTCCATCTAAGAAACATTCTATTGCATTTTGAAGTCAAGCATGCTTATATCAAAATGTATGATCTTGGTAGAGCAATGCATTTTCCAACAGAAAAATGTTTTTTGAAGCTACCTGATTAGGAAATATCAACTCGAAATGAGTGGAGTTGAAAGTACTAGTGGATTGGAGCTGAATGTATATCCATTGGCCCTCCACCATTCAATAAAATCCAAGAGACCTATATGATTTTGATAGTCCTCTTGCAACTTTTGAAATATATAGAGTTAAATAGCTATCCCATTGATATAAATGGGGTTTATAAGTTTAAAAATGCTTTAGAACTAGCATGTGATATAGATGTATCAAAAAAAGTAGACACACATGAACTACTTAGAGTATTCTTGAATTTAGTTTGGTATGGTTTCAAGATATTCATTACGGATGGATTAAGAACATATCGGAAACAATGTGTATTCATTCGAACTATCTCGATTAAATGATATGGATTCATTTGAATTAAGTGGATTAAATGATATGGATTCATTTGAATTATGTGGATTAAATGATATGGATTCATTTGAACTATGTGGATCAAAATGATGTGGATTCACTTGAACTATTTCGAGTAAATGATGTGGATTCATTTGAATTATGTGCATTAAATGATATGGATACATTTGAATTAAGTGGAGTAAATCATATGAATTCATTTGTAATATGTGGATTAAATGATGTGGATTCATTTGAATTAAGTGCACTAAATGATGTGGATTCATTTGAATTAAGCGCAGTAAATTATGTGGAGTTATTTGAATGTGGATTAAATAAGGTGGATTCATTTGAATTAAGTCGAATAAATGATGTGGATTTATTTGAACTATGTGGATTAAATGATGTGGATTCATTTGAATTAAGTGGAGTAAATGATGTCGATTCATTTGAAATGTGTGGACTAAACAATCTAGATTCATTTGAATTAAGTGGATTAAATGATGTGGATTCATTTGAACTATGTGGATTAAGTTATATGGATTCATTTGAATTAAGTGAAGTAAATGATGTGAATCCATTTAAATTAAGTGGAGTAAATCATGTGGATTTATTTGAAATATGTGGATTGAATGATGTGTATTCATTTGAATTAAGTGGAGTAAATGATTTGGATTCATTTGAAATATGTGGGCTAAATGATGTGGATTCATTTGAATTATGTGGATTATGTTATGTGGATTAATTTGAATTATGTGCATTAAATGAAGTTGTATCATTTGAATTATGTGGATTAAATGATATGGATTCATTTCAATTATGCAGATTAAAGGATGTGGTATCATTTGAATTATTTGATTTTTGTGAACTACGTGATGTGGATTCATTTAAGGTAACACTAGTATGTTTATTTTGTAGATTTGAAAGTAAAACATGACAAGAATGCAAGATGTGAATAATGAGTTTCATCGTGCAGAATCTCAAAGGATTTTGTCTAAAAACAATGCTCAATTTGTGCAATTCGGATTAGGATTTTTATTCCACCAAGATTTAGAACTAAAAAGATTAGAAGGAGAACCATTATCAATGAAATAAGTAAAAAAGCTATATCCAAATCGTTTTGTTCGTGATGGTCTCTTTTGAGCTAGAAGAAGTCAAAAGAACCAACACGATTAAAGTTTTCTCACTTACAACATCAAGGATTAGCAGAAAATCTAATGACACACTTTGTTTAAGTTAAAATTCATTACCAAATGATAATCAAACAGCACTAAATTTCATTAAAAACCTTTATGTACAAGATATTCTTAATCAAGGTGTAGATTGGGATGATCCCCTGAAGAATGCATGTATAGGTTTGGGTTCTTCTCAAAATTGTGTAGAATTTTGTAATGGACACGAAGGCCCTTTTCTCATACATGACCACATAACCTTATCCATGATTTATCATCATAGGGAGAAAAATTTTACAATGGACTAACGATTCCTGGATTGTGAAGGAAAATTGATGATCAACAAAAGACAATGGATGATTTAGAAAATCAAGTTGAAAACCCAAAAATATATCTTGATGCATATGAGAACACATATGGAAGACTATCAAAGGTATCATCATCTTTTGATTGGTTGACTACCAATGAATTATTCAATAAAAAAAGCACTAAATAGACGAGCCACTTTTTGTAATAGATTTAGTGTATAGGTTGTGCATGGAACCAAAGTAATGCCTTCATTCTTGTTTTGGATTGCAATTCCAACACTTCAAAAATTAAATGCATTGTCACTCACTATGGCAATCATCACATTTTTCGGACCACCCACGCATGATATAGCATGTTCATATATCTTTACAATAAAAGATGAACTTTTTTCTTCAAGATAAGTATCAATAGCCTTCAAAAATATGCTTCCCTTTGGACATATAACCATGAAATTAATCAAGGGATTCTTCTGAAAACTTGTCCATCCATCTAGTGCTATTGTGCATCCATCAAGCATTGTTCATTTTAAAATAGCTTCACTACGTTTCTTCACTTCATCTACATACTCTATTTGCATTTTATTGTAACCTAACATGGATTGCAATTCCAACACTTCAAAAATTAAATGCATTGTCACTCACTATGGCAATCATCACATTTTTCGGACCACCCACGCATGATATAGCATGTTCATATATCTTTACAAGAAAAGATGAACTTTTTTCTTCAAGATAACTATGAATAGCTTTCAAAAATATGCTTCCCTTTGGACATATAACCATGAAATTAATCAAGGGATTCTTCTGAAAACTTGTCCAACATGGATTGCAATTCCAACCTTCATTCTTGTTTTGGATTGCAATTCCAACACTTCAAAAATTAAATGCATTGTCACTCACTATGGCAATCATCACATTTTTCGGACCACCCACGCATGATATAGCATGTTCATATATCTTTACAAGAAAAGATGAACTTTTTTCTTCAAGATAAGTATCAATAGCTTTCAAAAATATGCTTCCCTTTGGACATATAACCATGAAATTAATCAAGGGATTCTTCTGAAAACTTGTCCATCCATCTAGTGCTATTGTGCATCCATCAAGCATTGTTTATTTTAAAATAGCTTCAGTACGTTTCTTCACTTCATCTACATACTCTATTTGCATTTTATTGTAACCTAACATGGTAAATCTTTTTCATGCAGTTGACATCAAACCACTTTGAAAATAGGATTACGAATAACATTGAAACGAATCCCACATGCTAAAAAAGCTTGAGTCCATTTAAGATGTACGTGCATACAGTTACACACACTATTGTGAAGTAAGAATCAATGTTGAGCTGAAAAATCACAATAGATTTTTAATTCTCAATCATACACACGTACAATTGCAGATACTATTATGAAGTAAGAATCAATGTTCAGTTAGACAATTACAATAGATTTTAATTCTCAATCACACACATATGTACACTACACATACTATTGTGAAGTAAGAATCAATGTCGATTCAAACAATCACACTAGGTTTTAGTTCTCAATCATACATGCACATAGAGTTACACATACCATTGTGTAGTAAGAATCAATGTTGCGTCAAACAATCACAATAGATTTTAATTCTCAATCATTCACACATGTACAATTACACATACTATTCTGAACTAAGAATCAATGTTGAGTTAGAAAATTACAATACATTTTATTTCTCATTCATACACACACGTGCACTTACACACACGTGCACTTACACTATTGTGAAGTAAAAATCATTGTTGAGTCAAACAATCACAATAGATTTTAATTCTCAATCGTACAAACAAATAGATTTACACATACTATCGTGAAGCAATAATCAATGTTGATTCAAACAATCACAATAAATTTTAACTCTCAATCATAACACATACTATTGGATGAAACTTTGCTATTTGCCATTACAATTCAAGGATGTGAGAAGTTGTTAATAAGTCTACAAGACAAAGCCATCCTGAGACCTAGAAAGTTCTAGTCCTCTTATAAAAACCTTATCAACCCTTGAATTATCAAAAAGAAGATAAAAGCTTTTTCAACACGTACAATAATTTTTAAGTCACATTCATACACACACCTACACATATGCATGCACAATCACATGCGATTTTCACTCACAATCATATGACATGCATGCACATACACATACACATACTATTGTGAATTAAGAATCAATATCGTCAAACAATCACAATACATTTTTACTCATAAGCATACACACACATACATATACTATTGTGAAGTAAGAATCAATTTTGAGTCAAAAAATCATAGTCATTTTTAACTCACAAATGAAAATATTTTTCTTTATGGCTTTAATACTAAAAGACTAAATCTTTTTAACAAGAGCTTATAACTTGTTCTTTGTACGACACTATAAGTTCCCAAAAAACGAAGTAACTCTTATGAGGAATGAATTTAAGCATATTCATTTATAAAACAATATTCAATTAAAAACGTTTGTGATCCAAAAAGTATTCACTCATTAGTTTTCTGATCGAACGATTTTCGATAAAAAATTAACGAAATTGTTGTGCAAAAAATATTTGCTCGTGTCCGAATAAGATGACATGGCACCAAATAATTTGGTTGAATAAGAAGGGCAACATAAAACTCCATAATTATTCACGAATAAATGAATTGTCAAATAACAAATAATGCCACTTGGGTCATAAGGAGAAGAGAATCAGAATAGTGTTCCAAAAAGCTTGAATAGTTTTTGCCACATGGCACTAAGAAAATGGTTATCTTTGCCTAGTACAATGGAAAGAGGCAACCCTTGATATTTAAAAGTACATGGTTCAAGAAAAATTTGGGCACTTGTAATGAGCTCAAGGCTGGATTGTTCAAGATAAAGAGAGCCAATTTTGAAAAGCTTTCGACCACCACAAATATGATAGTGAATCCATGTGATTCTAGAGGATGGGCTATAATATACATACTGATTAGATCCCACTATTATGCTAGAAACAACTTTACCAAGAATATAATATGATTAATTCATCTTGCTTTCACCAACTGGCAGGTAGGGAAAGTCTTGATATACTCCTTCATATTTTCTTGCATTGTGGGCCAAACAATACAAAGTTCCAAATGGTCATAGAACTTCTTTGCCCTCCATGGTGTGCGAATTTGCAATCATGTACTTTAAAGAAGAGTTTTCATTTAATGTATTCATTATTGGTAATCAAAACACATTCTCTAGAGTACAACAATCCAACTTTGAGTTCAAAAAGACCTTATGTTGTTTTACTTGTGTGCCATGTTGTTACCATCTTTGCAATATCTAGATGCTTTTTGGTTGCTTTTCTTATCTCATCTAGAAAATCAAATTCTATCATGCTCATGGCCAAAAGCATGGGCAAGCGGCTTAAGGCATCAGGCATCACATTGTTTTTTTCTGGCTTGTGAATGATTTCTATCTCATTTTTTTGAAATAAAGTCCTCCTAGCAAGCTTGCTTTGTTGATGGCTATAGTTGAGTCTAAAAATATTTTAGGGTCACATTATCTTTATAAATCTTCATATGTTTGCCAAGAACATAATGGTTCTGGTGCTTAAGACAACATGCCAAGAAAAATATATCTTGCTCATGAATTTATCATTTTCATTGCTACTCGTTAAATGTTTTTGCTAGGTAGGACACAAGATGAGCCCCTTACAAGATTAATTGCCCAACTATCAAATGCGAAGCATTGGTATGTACTTCAAAAGATTGTGTAAAATCTGGAGACTTCAACACAAATGTCTCAATCATAACCATTTTCATGTGTTGAAATGCGACTCTACTACTTGATTCCATGAGAAACTCTACTAACTCTTATTGAGGTATGGTAAAGAGGACATGATTCTATAGAAGTGTCCACTGAAATTTTGATAATATTGGAAAATTCCCACAAACTTGCGCACTTGAGTGGTAGTGTATCGAGTAGTCCAAATTTGTACTACTTGCACTTTGTTTCGCTCAATGTTTAAGCCTTCTTGGGAGACCACAAAGCTAAGGAACGCACTCTCGTGGATCGCGAATAAACACTTTTAAGGCTTGGCATACCATTGTCTCTCATTGAGAAACGGTAGAACGTGAAGAACATGAACACGTAAAGAGTAGAATTTCATCTAGATAATTGATATGGAGATCACCCATCATGTCTACAAAAAAAATTTGCATCCATAGCGATAAAAAGTATAGATACTATCATGGTGTCGTCTCATGTTAAATCAGAAATTTGAAAATACACGTCCTCTCATTTGAAACAATGAATTGCTTCCCGACAAGGCCATGCTATATGTGCAATTCTGTTTGATTGAAAATGATTTCTATAAGAGTAGTTGTTCCCCGAAATTTCACTTCGGCTATTAAAGGTTTCTCTTTTGTTCCCATTAGAGTTATAGATTACTGATCCCCATATCAATATTTCACTCGATGGCTTGTGTTGTTTTGTGTATTGATGAGGCGTTCCATAGACTCCATCGCTTCATGACAAGTATAGGATGGCTTCAAGCGTTCTACTTCCCCTCTAGCCCATGCATTTAGTTCATAACAAGAAGATGGGTTAAAGCGTTCTACTTCCCTTCTTGCCCATGCATTTAGCCCATCCCTTTAAAAGAACCTTTTGCCAAGTCACTTTCTCGGCCTTGAGGAGACATTGAAGGTGTTTGTTTACATATTCATTTATATTTCTCCCTCCCTGGCTAAGGATTGTCCACTCATTGAGTAGCCTAAGTTCTTGCGTTTGTGGAGAAAAGTAATCCTCCATCGGCTTCGGTAGTCCCATGTCTAAGCTTTTGCGTCCACAAATTGAGGTATCATGGTAGGCCATGATTTTTCTTGCATCCGAGAGGCTTCGAACAAGCTTTTGCACTCTTGACTCCACTTGCCCAAAACGAGAGAGTCTTGTTTCCCCAAATAATTAGGTTTGATGCGTTGCAGATTCTTGAGAGGCTCAACCAAGGGTGTAGGCGGCAGTGTGGCATGCCCCATAGCATTATGTAAGCTCACTTCAGCAAGATTTGCAAGCAAGTATTCAAGTGGAGCTAAGGGAGCTGCACCCATGTCCGGCTCTGCAGGTAGCTCATATTCATGTGCATGAGACGGCCCCTCATCATGGTCGTGGTGATCGGAGCTAAATTTGTCTTCCCCTTCCATGCTTGAATCTAGATAGTAGAATGTTTCGTTTGGCCCTAAATGAATGAAGCATTTCAAATGCCCTTTGTGTCTAATCCAGGCACATCGCTCCCAAGAATCAATCTCCCTGTGTCCGCTATGCATCACAATGCAATTAAGTTGAGACATGAATCCTTGTAAAAAAACAAGGGCCATCCCCCCATGATAAGCGTATGGGTCCTATCAGGAGGAGAAATAGTTGTAATACCATGTTATAGATGCACTAGGATGAAGAGCCTTCGGAGTTGCTGAAGCCAAAACGGTGAGCCTTTGGAGACGCAAGTGCCATGCACCTATGACAGCACATTAGCAAATACAAGTTGAGAGATTTGCCTTTCAAAGAAGAAAATGTAATTCATATTTGTCACAAAATCGTAAGCCATCGTTACATGAGAGGTTGCTGGCCGGTACCCAATGACTGAGGTTGGGGCACACATTGCTAGAGTGTAAGAAGACATTGATGTTTGCGATAGGTTAGATGCTAGAGACGACGACATCACACACAGATGCAACACGCAGAGGCGTTATTCATAACGACATATTCTTTCATAAAAAGACACGTGTACAAACACCAAATCTTGGCAACCATTCGTGTCTCCATAATTTCATACATAATTTACCGATTTAATAGGGAAACATCGGTGAATGTTTGACTTCTATTGAATGAGAAATAAGTTTATTCAGAAGGATAGAAGTTGACCTATTCTACATGCACAATGCATTACAAGCATGAAATGCAAATAGAGTAACTATTCTAATGGTGATAAGTATTTTGATTTTAGTCGATGTAGATCTGAAGCGTTGTATTCTTCTCGTGCATTTGATTTGAATTGTTGCATATTGTGTTTTAACTAGCACCTCTAGTTCTCCAACTTATTTAAGATGCCTTATATTCCCCCTCCAAGCAGAGAATTGAGGTTGCGTGAGGTAGTATTCCTGTATCGAAAGCTTCATACACTTGCTCCCACATTTGTTTGTATAGCACTGCTAATCCCAAAAGGATAAGGACCATAAGACTGAGATTTACATCTGCAATGTGATTGGCTATGTTTAGGATGATTAGCGGAGCAAATCCATGCGTAGGAGCCATTGTCATGACCTTTACCAGTCGAATTTCTAGAAAGTGAGTGTGCAATATTGGCTGAGCGTAGATGTGCGGCACTGTTGTAGGATCCCTGTCACCTTGCATTGACATATGATTTGCGATGGATTGGATGCACCACGGAAACGTTGGATCTTAGTGCAGTCATTGCATTGACGGTAAACAGGTCCGGCGTGCCACTTTCTTGTGGGAGTACTGCTCCAAGGGCACACAGGTTCAAATTGGTGTCCTATGTAGCCTTCGTCACCAGATCAAAATTGGCACAGGTCCCAAATAAATAGGACACGTAGTTGTTAAGAGCAACAACCATACGTTGCTGCACAATGTGGCATACAGAACCATCTGAATGATTAGCATCTTTGGTTGCGTGAGGAGTTTGACATGCACATGCGGATCGTAGATGAGCAGCAGCCGTGTCTGGAGTTGTACTCATAGGGATAGGAGATTCATCCTGGGAAAGAGTCGAAACAAACATATGCATGCATGGTACAGAGAAGGTTGTCAGATCATTTCGCATGGAACTTTCAAGATTTCTCATGGGCCTGCGTAGACAGAAGGGAGTGCACTTGAGTGCGCGTTGCATCACATGGTACTTACATAGAACTGCGAGGCTCCTCTTGATCTTGCACGGGGGATGGGCATAGAGACAAGGAGGCCGACGTATCGTGCACAACAGCAATCTGCAGATGAGTGCCAAGTTTCTTCATAAATGAGGCACGCAGAGAGAATTTACGCATAAATGAGGCACGCAGAGAGAATTTGCGTGCTTGAAGAGGTGGATCGGGTCCCTTCTGCATCGCAAGGGCAAGAGCATGAAGAGCACCATGAATATCAGAGGAGTATTGAGCAGGCGGCGTAGTTAAGGCAGGATCGTCTGGAGCTCTTGATATCATGTTGAAGTGTTGGAGATGACGACATCACACAGAGATGCTACGTGCAGAGGCGTTATTCGTAGGGACATATTCATTCATAAGAAGACTCGCGTACATATAGTGGATCTTGGCAACCATTCGTGCCTTTGTAATTTCATACATAATTTACCGATTTATTAAATTCAAGAGCAAGAGCTCCAGGAGCACAGATTCCGGAAGGGATGACAGGACTCGATGCGCAATTTTTTCAACAGCTGGAGATAGAGGCACTCAGAGCGATGAAGAGCAGTTTCTGTGCATGGAATACCAAATAGAGCAAGATATCAGCTACTAGAAATTACGGCACCAATGGATACAAGCCAGAAAGACTATCTCTAGCGCATTAAAAACTTTGCTACCTCATACTATAGTGATAGCAAGAAAGTCTGCTAGAAAGGACTCGCATCAACACTATGACCAGCTTGATTAGGACTAACAAAGACGAGGATCAGAGAAGGAGACAAGCATAGGAAGATGGAAGAGTAGTGAAAAGCGATTATATAGCTGGAGTTGGTTTTTCTCTGAGAGTGTACGAGCCAGAGAAATTAAGGAGACACAATAAAGGACCTCCTCTCTATTCATGCTCTGAGCATAATAGTCAAAAACAGAGCATACACTCTTGCAGTAAATAAGAGCAAACGCTTTGGATGATCTGTGTAGCAATGAAGATTTCTCTCATTCACTTTTGGTTTGCCAAAGAGAAGGACTGGAAACATCTTTACATGAACTCACTGTCAGTAAAAGCAATTATCAAGCATAACAAACATGTGTTGTTTGATAACACCTCTCTCAAAGTCATTGATCTTCATACAAAAGACATAATCACCCAAGGCATCGAAGAGAACGGCTTATACAAACTATCTTGTTTTCTATCCAAGGAATCAATATCTAGTTTGTGGCATCAAAGATATGGCCACACATCGTATTTACCAAGAATTTATTCAAAAGAGTTAGTGAAAGAATTGCCCAAGCTTGGGCAACTAAATGATATCTACCAAGCTTGCACTCAAGGCAAGCAACATAGGGCACCCGTTCCAAAGGAACCATCGACAAGAGCTAGGAACCCTTTAGCCCTTACTCTAATGGACATTTATGGACCAATGAACACCTCGTCTCTCAGTGGATCACTCTACTTCTTTCTTTTAGTTGATTACCACTCCAGCTACATTAGGGTGCCTATCTTGAAATCAAAGGCATACACTTTTACTAAGTTTTGTGAATGGATCATCCAAGTGGAGAACGAAGCTTCCAAGTCCGTTAAGACCATCCTATCCGATGGAGGTGGTGAATTTATTAATCACGAGTTCGATAACTTCTTAAAACAAAAAGGGATCAAACAAAAAGTTACTCAACCGCAAAGTCCATCCAAAAATGGAGTAGCTGACAGGAAGGTCCGAAGTCTGATAGAAATGGCAACAACTATGCTTCATAACAAAGACTTACTATACAACTTTTTGGCAAAAACAGTGCATACTGCTGTCCACATACTTAATTGAGGCTTCACTAGTGCATTGCACAACAAGACACCATTTGAAGCATACTATGGAACAAAGCCAAATTTGCATTACTTTTGAGTATTTGACAGTGAAGCATTTGTCCACATGTTGAAAGAGGTCCTAGCAAGTTGAAATGCAAGTCTAAGAAGCACATCTTCATAGGGCATAGTAAGCAATCACAAGCATATCGCTTATACAATCTCGAGCACCCCTCCATCCCAATCTCAAATGATGTTATCTTTAATGAAACTTCAAGATACTCAACCAAAGATCCAAACAAAAGTTCAGTATGCCCATCTCCACTTTAGAATCACTTTATGGACTCAAGGAAGCTCCAAGGACCTTATATGAAAAGACTCACAAGTTCTTTGAAGCTAAAGGATTTTACATCAGCAATGATGATGCTAACCTCTACACCTATCATAAGTAGTTCTTAATTGCCCTCATCATCCTCTATGTAGATGACTTGATCTTTATAGGCTTAGATAAAGAACACATCCAATTCATCATCACAGAGCTTCAGCTTGAGTACACTATAACAGATATGGGACTACTTCACTACTTCTTGGGATGGAAGTTTGATAAACAAAAAAAGGCATATTCCTAACACAGAAGAAGTATTGCAGTGATCTTCTTTACAGATATAACATGGACGAGTGTCGCTGAGTATCTACACAACTTGATCAAAACATCAAGCTTACACTGGAGAATTCATCATCACTTGTGGATGTGCAAACTTATCAACAACTTGTTGGCTTATTACTCTACCTTGCCAACACTAGACCAGATATTGCCTATGTAGTTGGTATACTAAGTCATTTGCCACTTCATCCTGATCAGATACATTGGGATGTTGCTCAAGGACTACTTCGCTACCTTGCCCTCATTGGACATCATGGTCTTTGGTACAGAGGGGGCATCGAACTTGCCAAATATTCAGATTCAGATTTGGCTAGTAATCATGATTCTCGACGGTCTACTTCTGGGTACATATTCTTGCTTGGCTCAAAACCTATTTCTTGGGCAAGTAAGAATGAGCCTACAATTTCTCTATCATTCACCAAGGTCGAGTATCAAGTGTCCAGCTTCGCAGCATGTGAGGCCATCTGGCTTCAATGTTTATTATCTGACATTGGTGTGTTTGTAGGTTACTCCAACATGAATTTGCACATATGATGATGTCTTCTATTGTTAAATCAGAAATTTAAAAATGCACATCCTATCTTTTGAAACAATGAATTGCTTCCGGACAAGGCCATCCTATATGTGTAGTTTTATTTGATTAAAAATAATTTCTATAGGAGCAGTTGTTCCGTGAAATTTCACTTCGGACATTACTGGTTTCTCTTTTGTTCCCATTAGAGTTATAAATAAGTGATCCCCATATCAAGAGTTCACTCGATGGCTTGTGTTGTTTTGTGTATTGATGAGGCGTTCCATAGACTGCATCGCTTCATAACAAGTATAAGATGGCTTCAAGTGTTCTACTTCCCTTCTTGCCCATGCATTTAGTTCATAACAAGTAGATGGGTTGAAGCGTTCTACTTCCCTTCTTGCCCATGCATTTAGCCCATCCTTGTAAAAGAACCTTTTGCATTGTCACTTTCTCGGCCTTGAGGAGACATAGATGGTGTTTGTTTACATATTCATTTATATTGCTTCCTCCCTGGCTAAGGACTGTCCACTCATTGAGTAGCCTAAGTTCTTGTGTTTGTGGAGAAAAGTAATCCTCCATCGGCTTCTTTAGTCCCATCCAAGTGAGTTTTCAGTGTCTTTCTCTATTCCTAGGAACCATGTGTAAGATGTTGCGTCCACAAAATGAGGTATCATGGTAGTCCATGATTTTTCTTGCATCCGAGAGGCTTCGAACAAGCTTTTGCACTCTTGACTCGACTTGCCGAAAACGAGAGAGTCTTGTTTCTCCAAATAATAAGTAGATTTGATGCGTTGCAGATTCTTGAGAGGCTTAACCAACGGTGTAGGTGGCACTGTTGCATGCCCTAAAGCATTATGCATTATGTAAGCTCACTTCAGCAAGGTTCGCAAGAAAGTATTCAAAGGGGAGCTAAGCAAGCTGCACCCATGTGTGGTTTAGCAGGTGGCTCATATTCATGTGCATGAGAAAACCCCTGATAATAGTCGTGGTTATGGGAGCTAAATTTGTCTTCCCCTTCCATGCTTGAAGCTAGATAGTAGAATGTTTCGTTTGGCCCCTATGAATGAAGCATTCGGAATGCCCCTTGTGTCTAATCCAGGCACATCGCTCTCAAGAATCAATCTCCCTGTGTCCGCTATGCATCGCAATGCAATTGAGTGGAGAGATGAATCATTAAAAGCTCTTTGAAAAACCAAGAGCCATCGCTCCCATGATGAGCGGGTGGGTCCTATCAGGAGGAGAAATAGTTGTAATACCATGTTATAGATGCACTAGGATGAAGAGCCTTCGGAGTTGCTGAAGCCAAAATGGTAAGCCTTTGGAGATGCAAGTGCCATGTACTATGAGAGCACATTAGCAAGTACAAGTGGAGAGATTTGCTTTTCAAAGAAGAAAATGTAATTCATATTTGTCGCAAAATAGCAAGCCATCGTTACATGAGAGTTCGCTGGTTGTACCTAATGACTGAGGTTGGGGCAATCTGTGACGGAGGTTGGGGCACACATTGCTAGAAGGAGCCTACAATTTTTCTATCATTCACCAAGGTCGAGTATCGAGCGTCCAGCTTCGCAGCATGTGAGGCCATCTGGCTTCGATGTTTATTATCTGACATTGGTGTTTTTGTAGGTTACTCCAATATGCATTTGCACATATCATGGTGTCTTCTATTGTTAAATCAGAAATTTGAAAATGCACATCCTGTCTTTTGAAACAATGAATTGCTACCAAAAACTACGGCGCCAACGGATAAGACTTAGAAGCCAGAAACAGATCCGACAAACAGAGATTGCCTAGAAGGATTATATGGAGTTGTCTTTCAGTAGTAGGATGCAACGCAACTTCGTGACGCCGTCGACTGGCCTTCCTCGGAGTCTCCGAGAAAGCTCTGAGATGCTACGGTCGATTAGTTTTTTCTTTGAAGTCAACTCATGCGAGTTTGCTTTGAAGCTCGAAAATGTCAGATTTTTTTGTTTTATAAGAAAAGACCTCCTCCACTTGTTGCTAAACGTGATGAGTATAAAGTACAAACGTGAGTATCAAGTAAAGGTTCTTAATCTTTTGTCCTTTTAGTCACCTAGCCTCGTCTTCACGTCAAACTTATTTTGCTTACACGTTATCCTTCAGATAGTTCGAAATTTCAAAGATATTATCTTGTTCATGAATTTGTGAAATGCCATAAATTTCCTTCTTTTCCTTGTTCACGCTAGCTTCACATAAACATATAGGATGTAAACTTGAGTGTGAGCATATTTGGATTGGGAGAGATTAAGATTCAAATTTGGTTAAATTTTAGGGTTTAATTCCTTTTCCAAATTTGTTTAAGACATTTCCCTTGTATCCTTGCGAACACACCTAGGTCAACTCAACTTCAATCTTGTTCATGATACCTTGGCATCATAGGTTTGCATAATCATCTTTGTTGATTGTTAAAACTAGTTGAATATGTTTCTCCTTGTTATTTCTTTGGATGAAACAAGTTCATAGAAAATATTAGGTTGAACATGATGTTCATATTCAGCACTTGACACACCAAGATAAGGTTTACGGATAGAGGAAAACGAAGAGAAAGAGAGAGATAGAGAGACTAATGTTGAGAGACAACAAAGCTCTTTGGAGAAAGGGAGCTCGCAGAAAGTAAATCTTGCAAGAAAACCTTAACAATCTAACATTTTGAAGTGCCTAGGCATGTTTTAAACCTCTAAGGGAAAGTAGTTAAAAGGTTTTAGCATTAAATGAGTTAACCAAGAATAATATGTTCTAGAAAGAGAACATACATTATTTGCACACAGCTAAGGAAAAACCTGAGAATCTAGGCTTTATTCACTTTTCGAGTATAAACCAATGAATGATAGAAAAATGGATCTGTGAGAGAGAGAGAGAACAAGAAGTAGAAGAAGAAGAAGAAGAAGAGAGAGAGACGTTGTAGGGGCACTCTAGTTTATCAAGTAGATTTGAATGTTTCAGGAAAATGCGAACAGCGCTGTAGATATGAAAAAGGATATGAAAAAAGAAGCGCATGGTTCTTCTCCCTTCGCTCTGGAAGGTGATGTCCTGCCAAGAAGAAGTAGGCAATGGAGTTGTGACCTGGAGTACTGCGAACTTCCATTCTGTGGAACTAAAGAGCATTTGAAGAGGATGATCCCTAAGTTGTATACTTCGATGCATAAGAAAAATGTGGCAGACTTGCTTTCTTGCTTATCAATTCATTAGAAGAACTAGGAACCAAGTTTCTCTTTGCTTTAATATTGTTCCTGCTATGAAATAATTTCTGTTCCTTGGCAGAAGGGCCATCTGCTCCATGTTGGTGTTTCATTATGAGTAGAACCATTCTTTTTTGTAGAGACCTTAAGCAAAGGGCACTTTGACTTGATGGTTTCTTTCATGACTCTAAAGGCTAGCATTGTGTGATTTATTAAATCAGAACCATATAAAACTTTCATTTCAGAATCTGCTGCTGGGATTTCTCCTTAACTCTCGTTCAATTATAAGACATCTTTACTTATGAATGATCAATAAAAGATAGTGTCTGAGTGTCAGAGTTCTGAGAGTAGTTGTTGAGACTTTTGCTATGTTGGACACTTGGGAGCTTCATATTACCATCCCATCTCACCATGGATATCCCTACGCTCTCTATCCCCCTGTCCTTCTTCACCATAGACAGAGAGAGAGGGAGTACGCCCCCACAATAGGAGGGAGACCCTCTCCCTGCGCACCTCCAGACCCCTCGTCGAAGAAGAAGTTTTTCTTGTTTTTCCTCCATCATAAATATAACCTCGATACCCTCTCCCACATTCATGGACACATGCCGGTCCAGGGGAAGAGTGGGGAGACAAGTAGCATGAAACCATTGCGTTTTTCTTTTTTTTCTTCTTCTTCTTCTTCTTTTTCCTCTCTCTTTTTTTTCTTAAAGTCCTTAGTAAAGGACACACACACAAACATTACATTCATATGAAAAGGTAAAGAAAGTCATGAATGTAAGTCGAGATACAACTTCAAAATCCCTCATCAAAGGAGTAATACATGGCCAAAGTAGGATCTGAACGAATGGTGATTGCATCCAATCTGAGCTCTAGAATAACATTCTATGGGCAAATCTGGAGGTTAACATATCCCCCCCACACTTAGCAGGTGAGCTCCTACGAACCATAGTTATCAAGAACAACTAAATGCATGATGCTGATCTAGACCATTCTTTACTCTTTCCCCCACACTTAATTTCTTTCTTACCTCTCTTCTCACCCTTCTCACTTCTCCAATCCTTCATGCCATTCCCACAGCTTCATACACACTCTCCAAGGCTCTTCGGCCTTTGTCACCAATCCCCCCACACACATTTTCACCACTCATCTTCTCTCACTACTCACTAACCCTAACTCTTATCACCACACACAACTCGTGAAGGCTCTTTGGCCCTCACCCATACTCACCTCACTTCTCCACTTAACCTTTCACCCCACCCATACACATACTACTACTCTCTACCCATCCTCATTCACACTCACTATGGTCTAGCATCAACAACCACACACATAATGTTCTTACATAAAAATGGGTGCACAAAACCCCCACACACAAGTGGGAAGAATAGTGATATCCTCCTATTCCAAGCTCGCCTCTTGATGGTGAGGGATCTTTCTCACTTTGCCTTTGTCTCTATACCTACAGTATAATCTTCTTCTGTATAGTTGTTGTTGTTGAGTCTTCCCATTCCCATGCTACATGCTTGAGCCAAAGCAAATCCCAAGACCATTGATTATCAAAATTCTCCCCATTGTCATATAAGATATTCCATGTGCCGTTTTTGGAAGCTGGTACTCCCAATCCTTAGTTTTTATGATGGATCCAGAGCCTTGTATGCAGCCATCTATGCTCACGTGTAGGATTATTCATCTCCCTTTTCTTTCTCTATATTTTGTCTCTGTTTTGCACCTGACAACCTGCTTCCATACTCATTACCTTGGGATTCATCAAATGTCTGATTCTCATCATAGCCCTTATCGTCTACCTCCCCCTCTTCTTCATCTTCTACTCAGTCTTTTCCATGACCCTTGTGATGACTTCTAGCAATAGATGCAACACCACCAAATCATCCTCTATTGTGTGATTCCATCGTAATTTGTACCACACTATGGGGCACCTGGCGAGCCCACAACACTCCTTGATAGGATGTGGTGAGCTTGCATCCCCAGCAGGATCGCCAAATGAAACAAGTCCTATAACCCAAGGAAAATGTATGCTTTACTGCTAATTTTATTGTTTGTTTTTACTTATTCATCTTCATATACAATCAGGAAGCCGCCCAAAGGTAATCACTTCAGGGAACTTTAGAAACCATACTCTAAAAGAAAAAACCAGATACAAGTTAACTGACAACCCATAGATGGTTCTCCATATTTTGAGGCACACTTCATGAATGGAGGAAATCTTTGGCTCTTGCAGATTCTTATCATTGCACTCAAGTCATTACTCAGTGACACATTGAATTTTAGCACAGGTTCAACATGAGAAGCACATTCATAAAAGGAAAGAGATTTCTACACAAACTAGGGAGCGAAGATTTCTCCTCGAATCAACTAGGGATATATCAATTTCCCACTCAATCTCTTATAGTTCATATGATCAGTGGCACTGAACAGCATAGGAACATGCATTTGGTAAACTGAGACATTCAATTCATGCCTCTATCCTTCTTCCAAAATCCACCTTCAAGTCAGCTGCTCTAAGGTCTCCCTCCACCTTTTGATCCATCTTAAAGTTAGCTTGCATTCTCCAAAACCCTACTAATCATAGCCAATGACTCTAGATCCTCTCCTTGTTCCAACCATATTCATCGTGATTTTGGGAAGTTCTCAAATTTGGAAGAAAATCAATCACCTTCACAACTATTGAGGCACATAATCTCTCTTATTCACCTGCAAAACATTCTACCAGAGAGATGAGCTGGACGCATTCAAGTTGTAGAGGAAGAATCACACAAACAGTGATAGTATACATGATCCAGAGCAAGAATACCATGCATGAAACTCCAGAAGATGTTCATATTTAAGGGCAGCTTCCACTTTCTGGGTCCATTTTTTAATTCCCCCTACATTGTTCAAGTTGTTTTCTGTGGGCAATAAATATGAACAATAGATCAAGTCCCGAAACTCATTGACGTCCTCATTAGGAGGTAGGCCTACCCTCGTATCATATATTTGCTGGCTCATAACTTGAGAGCTTAGGCACAATGAAGCCCCCTTTCCCTCTCCCAAAAAAACAACATGAATCGTGCAGAGCACAAGAGATGTGTGGTGGCAAATTCTCTCGCAAAGCCCATTCAAATGCCTCAATAATTGTTCCCGAACAATTGAGGTTATTAATCAGATGCATTCATTAAGTTCCCTAATTTCCAAGGTTGCATCTTTGGATAAATAGTCCATGTAAAGCTGTTTGAAGGTTTTATCCAAGTGAGTTGCATAGCATGAGCTAAAAGGTAGCTGGGACAACATTGGCTTCTCGAGAATATAACCTCTTGCATAAGACATAGTAGGTATCGAGTCACAGCTCAAAAAGTTTGGAATCATGAGCAACTCTCTCCAGATTTGTTGCTTTACATCATTGTGGAGAAAATTGATCATCTGTAGAGATTGAGTAGCTTATTCATTCCACCATCATTGAGCATCAATTCAATGCCAATGATCTTGTATAATCATGTGTTATAATACATACAATTCATTAATCATCTTTGTCTACTTCTCTGCTATGACTACTTAGAATACTGAACTTTCTTTGGTCATATCGCAGTGAAGTCTCAACCATTTTGCATGATCTATAGCTTGTTGGAACGAACTTGAAGTCATTTTATTTTTGCTTTCAAAATTTCAAAGCATTTGGCTCAGCCATCTTGGGGGAATCATCGTTGAAGTGTTCACTGTTCATCTACTGGTTAGTCCCTAAAAAGTCGAGGGTAAGCTTTGGATTGCTAAATTTATTTCGCAGAGTATGGTTTATCATTTTATATGATTCCACTTGCAATCATTAGCTATCTAAGCTAATTAAATTCCCTCAAAAGGAATTTCATCAATTGTTAGTGTACTGTGAGCATTGAGCAAAAGAACCAATAGGTGTAGATACCAAAATAGCAAGTTTTATGAGACTAGCTATTCATGAAGTAGTCTGTTTCGATTCAATTGTTTCAAGCATCAACTCCAAAGTACATACTTACTCTTTTGATGTCAATTTCATGCTAAAAGGGCCTACTACATAACTCTAAAGTGTATTAGAGTAGGTACAAAGGAGGTTTTAGTAGTACCACCTCACTTCCTTGAGGTGTCGATCCATCTCATCGAACAGTGGTATCAAAGCAAGTTGAGGTAAAATGGGAGATGGTTTCCCTTCCTTCATTGATAAATTGGAGAGGGATAATTATCGAGCATGTTCCTTGAGGATGAAGATCTATTTACAAGGAAGGAGTCTCTATTGATACATATCAAGAGATGAGGAGATGCCCATGCTAAAAAGCATGTCACAATACCAATGAAAGGTAGAAGGAACATGTCGGTAAGGGAGAAACCATTGATGGCTCAGACTATTGGTTTAGCAAATGAGATTGCAGATGATGAAGAAGAGGAATTTCTAAAGGCAAATGCAACAGTGGTCCCAGTATTGGAAGTAGACATGGAAGGAGTATTATCAAAAGACAAGGATCTGTTGGAGAATAAAAGTGAACCAGTTGTAGGTAACACATTGGAAGGCACACAACTGAGACAAATTTTTCAGCAAAATCTGGAAGTCTCAACCCAGAAGAAGCTGGAGCAACAAGAAAAGGAGGTAATAAATATGGCTGAAAAAATATATGCACAAAAGTATGTAAGAGCAAGTAGAGTAAAGGAAGATGAGCTTCAAGAAGTTAATTTGGGAACTCAGGCTGAACCAAAGATGGTGAGAGTAAGCAAAGAATTTGAAGGCCATTTTTCGGAAGATCTGATTTGTTTGTTGAATTAGTATGTTGATGTGTTTGCTTGGGATTATTCACAAGTGAAAGGCATAGATTGAGACTTACATCAACGTCAAATTAATTTAAAGAAGGATGCAGTTTTGGTTGTGCAGCAAGGGTACCAAATGAATCCGAATTTTGCAAAACAATTTAAGGAGGAAATTGACAAGTTATTAGCGGTTCAATTCATCAAACTAGTTAATCAAGTAACATGGTTATCTTTTATTATTATTCTTCCAAAGAAGAATGGGAAGTTGAGGATTTGTGTTGATTATAGAAAATTAAATGCAGCAACAATTACAAATCCATTCCCAATGCCATTTTTTGATGCAGTTTTGGATGCAATAGCTGGACATGAAATGTATAGCTTTCGAGATGGATTTTTTGGCTATAATCAGATTCGTGTTGCTGAGGAGGATTAGCACAAGACTACATTTATTACAAAATTTGGTGCATATGTGTTTACAGTCATGAGCTTTGGATTGAAGAATGGACCACCTTCGTTCAATTATGTGGCACATAAAGTTTTTGAGCCTTACTTGCAAGTCTTTCTGGATGACTTTTCAGTATTTGGAAAGAAGATACAACACCTACTGCATCTGAAATCTTGTTTTGACAGATGCAAAAAATTCAGAATGGTGCTGAATCTGTTCAAGAATGTCATTGCTGTCAAGAGCAGTATCTTATTGGGCCATGTCATTTCATAAGAGGGAATGGCTATTGATGTCAAGAAAATTGAAGCCATTAGGACACTAAAAGCTCTGACAAATGTAAAGGAAATAATAAGGTTTGTTGGACAAATCAAGTGGCATGCTAGGTAATTGAGGTACTTGGTGTTGGAGGAGATGGTGGATAGTCACAAGAGATGAATTGGTGTAGCTAAACATGTTTCACACCTACTATAAGTGATGGTTGGAGAGTGTTTTAGGCCTCTTTAGCTAGCTAATAAGCATAATTAATCACATATGTTGTTTGGGAGATGATCCACTAATGGTAGGATCAAAACAGATAAGTTGAAATATAATCGAAGGTCCAGAACTTGTTATTTTGGTTGATACCAATCATGAGTGATATCATAAAAAATGATGCTATATGAAGAAATATGTTTAGCAAATCATACATCCAACCCGACATTTACGGGCTGTGACAATGTGTAGGCTAGTGAGTAAAGACGAACTTATATCTAACAATTGCAAGAAGCATTATCAATGAAACTTTGTAGTATTAAAGTAGATAGTACGTCAAATCTATCATGCTTTAAATCATAAGAAATCATCAACTATAGAGTGAGAACAAGCTCTAACAAGATCACTATTCTGATGGAGTTATGATGAATATACCTGAATTTGTATACAGAAGCTCTAAGCCAACGAAGTAGGTTAATAAGCCTAGATCACTAGTTTTGAGTTCCTCCATTAATTGAGTCTTGAATTGCTTGATACCATTAGAATCATTCCTTGTAATTATGATATCATCTACATAGACACATAAGTAAATGAATTTTGATTTGTTCTTCTTAACAAATAAAGAAGAGTCTACCTTGCTTGCCACAAAGCCTTGGTCCTACAAATAGGTAACAAGTCTATGGTTCCAAGCTCTAGGAGCTTGCTTGAGATCATAGAGTGCTTTTATAATTTTGCATACACAACTTGCTTTTTCTTCATCTTCAAAACATGGTGGTTGTGCCATATACACTTCTTCTGATATTCAACCATTTAAGAATGCAATCTTGACATCTAATTGATAAAAATTCCATTTTTTAGAAGTAGTAAGACTTACCAATACCCTAATTGTTAGCATCTTTGCCACATGTGAAAATGTTTCTACATAGTCTACTCCATGTGTTTGGGCAAATCCCTTTGCCACTAACCTTGCCTTGTACCTGTGTATAGAACCATCAAAGTTCTTTTTAAT
The DNA here is from genome assembly GCA_020310875.1 of Ceratopteris richardii. Lineage (NCBI taxonomy): Eukaryota > Viridiplantae > Streptophyta > Polypodiopsida > Polypodiales > Pteridaceae > Ceratopteris > Ceratopteris richardii. The sequence continues at coordinate 15,451 of MU260246.1, read as the reverse complement.
TTTGTATATTCACCTTGAACCAACTAACTTCATGTTTGGCTTCTTCGGAAATAGATCCCAAGTATGGTTTTCCTGCAATGCTTCCACTTCTTCCTGCATGGCTTCTCTCCATTCTTTCTTCTTCCTAGCTTCTTCAAATGAAGAAGGCTCTTTTGCCATAGAGTCTTTAGTGATGTACATAGAGCGTTTTGTGACTAAAGATGTATCATATCCATACCTTACGGGATTCTTACTTTCTCTTTGTGATCTTGTTAAGGCTTGATTGGAAGACTTAGGTAGATCTTCTAATTGCTTGAATTTGAACTTGCCTCTTGACTTCCAAGCTTTGAAATCAATCTACTCCTCATCCTCTTAGTTGATGTCTTCTGCTAAGTGTTGATCTTCTTGAGTGAGGATTGGAAAATCATTTTCCAAATCATATGGTAATTTGACTTTCTTGAAATCATCTTCAAACCATGAATTATTCTCATCAAATACTACATCCCTACTAACCATGAATGCCTTGTTAGTGGGATTGTATAGTCTATATCCCTTTTGATTCTGATCATACCCAATAAATATACATTACTCAGCCTTAGGGTCAAGCGTCCCTCTGATTTGTGATGGGATGTGTGCATAGGAAATGCATCCAAATATTTTGCAATGATCTAATGAGGGTCTCTTGCCATTCCATGCTTCATATGGTGTCATATCATCCAATGATTTGGATGAAACCCTATTGACCATGTAGGTGTTGTGGAAATAACCTTTGCCCATAAATAATTAGGTAATTTTTTTCTAATTTAACATAGACCTACCTGCTTCAGTAATTAACATGTTCCTTCTCTTTGCCACTACATTCAATTTAGGAGTATACCTTGTTGTTACTTCCCTCTTTATACATATGCCCTGTAGAAATAGATCAAACTCATGTGAAAATTACTCACCACCTCCATTAGACTTGATCCTCATCAAGCCTTCCTGGTCGGTTTTCAACTAGTGCCAAATACCTCTTGAAACATGTAAATAATTCATCCTTATGCTTCATGAAATAGAGGATTGTCCACCTACTTCAATCAGCAATAAATGACACATAGTACCTTGAACCTAAGATGGATGGATCTTTGCTAGGACCCCACAAATCAGTGTGTAGAAGCTCCAAATAGTCTTCATGGATGTATCCTTTCTTATTGAATGGTTGCCTGTGAGCTTTGCAAAAATTGGCAAGCTCCACATTTGTATATCATGTGCTCCTTGGTAACATTGGGAATGCCAAGCACACTTTGATCCCTGCAAATTTGCTTTAGAGTTCTTTCTCCTATAAACCCTAGCCTTTTGTGCCATATTTCCAACGAAGATAAGGTTTGATCTCTATAACTGCATAGTGCTATGCTCCTTGTGCTTCAATTTCAAATGTAAACAATCTACCTAACTTCTCACCTTTGGCACTCCTTTTGAAGCCCTGTTGGGAGTCTTCCACATATGCCCCATGCTTAGTGAACCTGACCTGTAGATTTTTCTCTACAATCTCCCCAATACTAATTACGTTTTTTGTTATAGTAGGCATGTTGATGCAAATCACAAGCCTACACATTTGGCTTGTAGTTCATACACATATGAAGCTCCATGGAAACAATTGCTAAGGAATAATTCATCTTTACCATTTGTAAAAGTCATTCCTTTACTTGAGAATATTTGTAATCACCTACCAAGAAAGCTCGTGGACTCTTTACTTCGAAAAGTATCTAGTTCATTGAGGGAATATTTCCTAGAATGAAGGATCACTTTTACATAGAGCCAAAAGTAAATTCAAATTCAAAATTGAATGTAACACCTATAAAAGATCACTTGAAAAGGTCGCGAGTAGATTAGTCATTTTCCAAGCTCTCCATTGCCATTTTGTATGTGTGTAAGGACTACACTATAGCCTTCACTATTCTCCATCATAAGGCTATGATTATCAAGCCTATGATCTTGTACAACATTGTTCATTAATACAATGCATCTGCATTGTTCATCTATGATATCTCTGTTATAGTCACTTCTAGCTGTCAACTTGTGCTGCTCATATCTCACTCATTTCTCCACCAAATTCAATGATCTATAGCTCGTTGGAATTAGGTGTACGTTATCTACATGCTAACAAAGTGTGAAGCAAATCCATTCTGCCAATTTGGAGAAAAGTGCATCAAAGCACTCACTGGTCAAACAGATCTCTAATAGTGGATGCGTTAACTTTCTTCAAGTTAATGCATACATGTAACTTTCCATTCTTCTTGGGCACAACTACGATGGGAGATACCCACTTAGTAAGCTCAATTTCATAGATGAATCGAGCTTCAACCAAAGAATCTACCTCCTCCTTGATTTTGGCATCATACTTATCATTGTATGTGTATGGCTTCTGCTTAGAGGGTCTGGCATCTGAGGTCATGGGAATCATATGTGAGCATATGTTAGGGTCTAAACCTTTCAAGTCCGTGTAACTCCAAGCGAATACATCTCTATATTCTCATAGCAAACCTATCAACTCTTGCTCCTCCTCCTGTGTTAGATCATGTCCTATGTAGGTACATCGTTCCTCATCATCTTTTATAGTCACTATGATTTTCTTTGTGGTTTCTTTGTTATCATAGGCCTCTCCCACTCGTGCATCAAATTTAGGCATTCTTATCATGACTCTCCTATCTTCTATCTCGCACTTCTTAAAGTTTTTCGGAACTACAAATAAGGATTCTTCCTCCTCTCGTGTGACTTCTCTCTTCTTCCTCTTCTTCCCTTCATTCTTAGTGGTTACCTCTGTGGCTAATCTCACATCATTTGTAAGTTCTTCATGTCTCTGAGGGTGAGCTTCTACTTCATAGAAATATTCCTCATCTGATCCAAAAGGTGGGTCGATAATGATTGACTCTAGATTGGAGTCACTTGCATCCTCGAATGCATCAGTGCTAGGTTTGCATTCTTCAATAACCAAATCACACATGGTTGGCTCTATTGTGAAGACTCAAATATCATAGCCATCCTTGTCATAGTGGGGTGTCCATTGTTCTTCGTTGATGGCTACATCCATTGTTGCTAAAATTTTTGCCCAACCATGAGGTTCAAATTCTTCGTTAGGAGATACTACAGGTGCATAGGCTGGGTCTTGAATTGATCGATGAGTTTCCTTTGCACCTACCTCTCTAGCTTTTTCTCTCTTCTCTTCTTCTACGGCTACTTTGCACATCCATAAGTGTGTGTCTTCATGCATCCATGAGGAAATGAACAAAAACAAGAGAAGAAACAAAAAGGGAAAAAGACAAAGCAAAGAAAAACTGAACCAAAGCCTTTAGATAAACAAGAACAATCAAAACAAGCTGAAGACCAAACACAAGGACATGAACGAAAACAAGATCCTGAGCAAAAACAAAAGAAACCAAAGAGGAAACCTAAAGTCAGCTTGGTTTCAGAAATTGAGAGAAAAATAGATCCTATGGAGATTTTAGATGACATTTTGCTTAAAAGTCAAGTGAGTATGTCTTTAGAACAAGTTTTCTCTATTGCAAAGCGAGTTTTTAAAGATAACTTTATCGGCTTAATTAAAAGGAAGATGTTTTCGCTTAATCTAGATACTGAGATGCAAGATTCTCTAGATCAAGATCAAGCTATGAATGAAGCCTTAAACTTTTTTGAATCTGATGAAAAGGACCTCGATGATGATGAAATAAATGTTAATAAAAATTTCTTAGGAGCTATTCAACCTAACCATGAAAATCATGAAAACAATCCTGAAAGTCACTTTAAAACAACATTTTGGTCTAGAGATATATCAGAGATGCATGTCAAAATAGGAAATGATAAGAATGCTATCACTGTAAATGCATTAGTAGATTCCGGCTCTGTTAACTAACCTCCAGATTTTCCCATAGAATGTTATTCTAGAACTCAGATTGGATGCAATCACCATTTGTTCAGACCCTACTTTGGCCATGTATTACTCCTCTGATGAGGGATTTTGAAGTTGTATCTGGACTTACATTCATGACTTTCTTTACCTTTTCATATGAATGTAATGTTTGTGTGTGTTTCCTTTATTAAGGACTTTAGGAAAAAGAAGAGAGAGGAAAAAGAAGAAGAAGAAGAAAAAAAGAAAAGCGCAATGGTTTCATGCTACTTGTCTCCCCACTGTTCCCCTGGACCAGCATGTTTGGGATGGTAATATGAAGCTCCCAAGTCTCCAACATAGCAAAAGTCTCAACAGCTACTCTCAGAACTCTGGATCATAGAGCGATGTATTTTTGCAATAATAGTGGCTTTATTTTCTCCATGCCCTTTGCACTGCAAATTCATTGCACGGTCTTGCTTCTACATTCTTGCCTGTGATCTTGGCTGAGGTTCTCACGGTGAAGGATCATTGGAACTTTAGGGTTTTATGTTCAGATATAGCAAGGGTAGAACTCCATGCCTTGAGGCATTTTCATCTGGTATCCTTATGTGTCGCTGCTTTGATTTGATCATGTTATTGAGAAATGAATTCGTGCCCATAGGACCTTATTAGCAAGTTGCGTGGAGGCTTTACATGGTGTGAAAGTAGAACAACTTTGCATTTCCATATTTGATCCATTTATTGGAATCAGCGAGACAGATCCTTCTACAAATGATGTAGCTCTTGGAGTTGAACTTCAAAATCTTCCTCTTACAAGTAGACTTTGAGAGTGCACCCTCTGTGTGCATGCATGTTTTTTGTAGGTGTCTATGGCAGAATGGCGTTCACTTCAGGATAGCTGTGAGAAATAGAGCATATTATCAGAGATGGTCAACAAGTTAAGCCATCATTCAATGGATGCTTGGCATTCAAACATGAAGGCGATTATCTTCACATCCGATGTCGGGAAGTTGCGGACACACGGCTGGTGGATGACTCAACCACTAAATCCCTCGGCACACGCAGGGTGTTTAAGATATCTTAGGTTTTTTAGGTATATTTTTCTTTATGTCTAAGGTAAAAGAAATTCTAAGAATTAAACGTACGAAAGATTCAAAAAATAGATGATGAAAATAATTTTAATTACCTACTTAGGATTAAAAATATCGGAAAGTCAACTGATGTGCGATATTGGTGGATACATATAATACTCTATGGACATCGAAAAAGAAGATGGAAAATAATAAATAAATTGATCAATGTGATAAGAATAGCTTTCAACAATAGTTATGAATGTAGTAATAAAAGTTTTCAACAATAGTTATACTAATGCTAAATCTTTCTACATGATAAATTTTGCTAACAAGATGATGAATCCTCGTGAATTCGATACAAAGATAATGAGGTGAAGCTGTGGCATGCACCCTTTGGTCATCTGAATTTTGCTAGTTTGATACGTCTGCAAAAATTTGAAATGGTGTCCTCTTTGCTCAAACTTGAGGCACCCGCTAAACATGTTTGTGAAGGCTGTATTTTGGGCAAAATGCAGCGTTCATCCTTCCCAAAAGATTGTTCAGTTCGAGCTACTTAGAAATTTCAGCTTGTACACAGTGATATCTGTGGTTCTATGTAGACACCTTCTTTTGCAAACTGTCTTTACTTCGTGACTTTCATTGATCATTTTTTGAGAGATGCATGATTATATGCACTGAAAGCAAAGTCTGAAGTGTTTATGTGCTTCAAACAGTTTTTGGTTTTGACTAAAAATTTGTCAACATGTAAAATGGGCACCTCCGTTCTAATCAAGGGGGGAAATTTATATCTTCTGACTTTAATGCAGTTCTAATTGAACGTGGCATAGAACATCAGTGTACAGTTCCATATACACCTCAACAAAATGGAGTTACTGAATGTAAGAACAGGTCACTCATGGAGATGGTGAGGTGTATGGTCAAGAGTCGGGTTTCACCACATAGTTTCTAGCTTGAGGCCATTATGTGTGCAACATATGTACTTAACAGATGTCCCACTAAACCATTGCAGTTTATCACTCCATACGAGGCTTGGCATGGCCTAAGCCATTTGTTGCTCACTTATGTGTTTTTGGTTGTCTGGCGTATGCATTAGTGTCTGAACAACATCGCAAGAAATTAGCTGATAAAGCAGTAAAATGTGTTTATGTTGGGTACAGTTCTAAAAGCAAAGGCTAGCATCTATATCCTCCACAAACTAAATGCATTTTGGTTAGCGGTGATGTTGTTTTGTGGAAGATGCTATTCAGCCTTTACTTTCATGTATGGAGGAGACATCTATTAGCTCCAAACACATGTATGATACTTTGCTACCGCTTTTTATAGATGGACAGTCTAGTGCTAGTCCTAATGAAGCAACTTCTTAGCCTTTATAGGTTTCATGTGATGATGTAGATCATTCGATATCTGATTTAGATTTACAAGATGCACTTGTTGATTAGAAAGTATATTGAGGAGGCAAAAACTATGCCAAAATGGATGGTGCAGACTTTGCATGATAGCAAATTAGATGCACCTCTGTCATATTGTACTCATTCAAGCTCCCATAGTGCCTCTTTTGCATCAGATTGCTATGCTATGGTTTCCTTTCATCTCTATGATGAGAATGAGCCTGTTTTGTTTGATGAAGCACAAAATTCTAAAAACTGGATGGCTCCTTTGCAATCAAAATATGATGCACATCTATCATGAAAACTGTACCTAGTATTTATGTGACTTGCCTCTTGGTAAGAAGGCCATTGGCACAAAGTGGATATATAAGCTGAAGCACAAGCCTTAAGGAACAGTTGATAGGTATAAGGCTAGGCTTGACTACTGTTCATAGCATCGTTGCACTTGCAGCTCATCATGGTTGGAATGTACATCAGTTGGACATTAAAACATCATTTCTGAATGGTAACTTGCATGAAGAAGTGTATGTTTTCTAGCCCCATGACTTTGTGGAGAAAGGGCATGAAAACTAGGTGTGTAGATTAAAGAAAGCATTATATGTTTTAAAGCAAGCACCATGTTCTTGTTATGAAAAGATACATGCCTATCTGATTGCACATGGTTTTGAGAATAGTCCAACTGAGAGCACCTTATATGTTAAGTGTGCAAATGATGTGCTTCTAATCATTGTTGTGTATGTTGATAACATGCTGCTTAGTGGTCCTCATGAGAATCATATTACTGATTTTGAGGCTGATTCGCATGCCTCAATCGAGATATCTGATTTGGGGCATTCACATCATTATTTGGGCATTCAATTTGTGCAAGTTCATGGAAAAATAACTTTGTGTCAAAGGAAATATATTGACATAGTATTGCAGCATTTTGGCCTTGAAGATTTCAAACCTATTGCCACTCCTATGGAGACAGGTTTATGATTGAGTTTTCATGATGTTGGAGATGCATTTGATGCTATTCTCTATCAGCAGGCTGTTGGATGCTTGATTTACTTATGCATTACTTGGCCATATATTCAGTTTGATGTCTCATAGATGAGCAGGTTTATGCATTGCCAAGGTGTGAAGAATTGGCAAGCGGTTAAGCGAATCGCTACTTGAGTGGTACCCAGCTACTTGGATTGTTTTATCCCAAGGGGGATCACTACCACCAGATTTACATGCTTTTTTTGATTGTGAGTGGGCTTGTTGTTATAACACTCATGTGTCCACTAATGGCTTTTGCTTCATGCTTGGTAGCTCATATATATATCTTGGTTGAGCAAGAAGCAACCTATTGTGGCCACTTCTAGTTGTGAGGCTGAGTATAGGGTAGTCTTCATAGTGACTATTGTGTGTGTGGCTCAAACACCTTATGGCTTATTTGGGTGTTGGTCAATCTTCTACCACCACCATCTTCACTAATAGTCAGAGTGCATTGGCAGTTGTGAGAAACCCTGTGTTCCATGCTCGCACTAAGCGCATTGAGGTGCATTATCATTATGTCATGGAGAGGTTCTCTGCTAGAGAGATGAGCTAGGCATATGTGCCCATGTAGGAGAATATTGCAAACCTTTTCACAAAGGGTCTGCCTAGGGAGAGGTTTGAAGCTTTTTAGAAAGCTTTGGGCTTACTTCCTTTTGTGGATTGATTCCACATAGCTCGCCACTTCCTTATACATGAGTGCTAGTTCCTTGTTCACCGCATCACTCTCAAGGGGGATTTGTTGATATATTTAGTTAGAGATGTGTGTGAACACTCTAAGACCATCGGGGCACTTTTTTCCCTCTTTAGGAGGTTTTTTTCCCCGGCTTATCTATATGCCTACTACCCTAACAGGCTACATATCTCTGTACAGTCTAATGGTAATACATTTAGTATTGTGTGTTGTGCTCCAAGGGTCTCCTTCTTCCTTGTGTTGTTCACGTGCTTCCGTAGATGTCTAAATCCAACACGTGTTTCAAGATCCAATAAGCGATATCCAAATTGTCCTTCTTGGCCATATCCTTGAAAAATGCATTTCTTTGACTTATGGTCCAACTTTTTGTTGGTGCATTTTACCCAAGCCTACATGCTTGATATGCTTGATATATCCTCATTTGTAAGTCACATGTGTAGTCATGTGAACACCTCTTGTAAAAGAGTTCATTTTTATCTCTTGTATTTGAAAAAAGAAAAAAGGAAAAGGATGGCTTACCTCATGCATGATGTAAAAGCAAATTCATGGCTATAACTACCAAAATCACGAATTTTTGAGCTGAGGGAATCTCTCCTAACTTTGGCAATCACTTTTAGGTGGATCCATTCGAATTCGAATTCAAAACTCCCTCCAAGAATAGCTATAAAAGGAGCAAGAAGGAAGAGGCGATTAGCAAGCCTTACACGTGACCACTTCATGTCATTTTGTAGAGATTTAAGAGCTTACTCCATAGCTCTATCATTCTACTCCCATTGTGCAAAGATTCATTGCCAATGTGGTTGTAATCATATGTGAATCTACACATTAATCATCAACTACTTCTCTGTTTTGTTCTCTGCTATACTCACTCAGAGCAGTACCTTCAGAAGGTCATATCTCGAGTTCTACTGATTCTTTTTCAGTGATTTAACGTGCGTTGAATAGCTATTACGGTCAAGTTTCTGCATATCAAGTTTTAGGGTCATTGGATTTATAATTTTGAAGATATCTGCAATTTACTGCTCACTGGTCTATCTCTGCAGAGCCCGGAGAATGGTGGGCATGTTCCAGAAATTGATGAAACTTGTTCTCAGTGCTCAGTCCATCAATTGAAGTGTTTTAACTTGGATTGTTGGAAGCTTGATAAGTCAATTTGCTATGCCCAAAAGGAATTTTTCTAATTCCTTCCAAGTTGAGAGCACTGTTCATTTTTTCCAGCAGGTGTATGTCCAAAAATAGCAAGTTTTGGGAGCTAGTCATTTCGCAAATAGTCTGTCTTGACTTAACTTTTGGGATACATGTTCCAAAGTACTTGGCTGATATTTTGGTGGATTTAGGAAGCTCAAAGGGTCTACTAATCAACTTTGAAGTCTCAATTGGCTGGTGTGAAGCTAGTTGTAGCGGCACCTACTCATCTTTGGATTGCATCCACCATCTCTCTTCACACTTTTGTCTAAGATTCTTGGGTATATGAACATATGCTTCACACCCAAAAACGTGAAGATGATCATAATATGGTGGCTTCCCTATCCATAACTCTTGTGCCACTTTCAAACCTCTGGAAGTACTAGATGAAAGGTTAACCACGTGAACTACTATCAATACTGTTTTTGTCCAAAAGCCTTGTGAAAGTTTGCATGATGTAGCATAGAAAATACTCTATCCTAAATAGTCCTATTCAGCATTTTAGCTACACCATTTTGTACTCGAGTATAAGGAGTTGCAAACTCTCAATGAATTCCTCTAGACTAGCTGAAAAGGCTAAATTCATGTGAGGTTACTCATCCCCATTATCTAAATGTAAAGCTTTGAGCTTAGTTCCTTTTTCAATCTCAACTAAATCAAGCCATTTTCTGAAGCTAGGGAATACCTCATCCTTTGATTTGATAGGATATACTCAAACTTTCTAATAGCATCATCTATGAAAGTGATAAAGTACAAAGAACCACCTAATGACCTTCTGGGCATAGGACCACACACATTTGTATGAACAAGATCTAAGGGCTAAATTGAAGATTCAATATGCATTTTATGCACATTCCTAGTTTGCTTTCCATATTGACAATGTTCATAGAATGAAAAATCAGAGAAAGATGACATAGGTAAGTATCTCGAATGAGAAAGATTTTTCATTCCACTATGTGATATGTGGCCCAAATGACCATACCAAATACAAGCAATAGGTGGTTCAGTAACAGCTAGCAAGTGTTCTTTTTGTGACACAAATAAAGGATAAAATGAGCCAACTTTGCTTTCTTTTGCAATAACCATATTTCCCTTTGTTGGTGCATTTTACCCAAGCCTACACGCTTGATATATTTGATATCATCCTCATTTGTAAGTCACATGAGTAGTCATGTGAACACCTCTTGTAAAAGAGTTCATTCTTATCTCTTGTAATTGAAAAAAGAAAAAGGAAAAGGATGGCTTACCTCATGCATGATGTAAAAGCAATTTTGTGGCTCTAACTACCAAAACCCATGACTTTTTGAGCTGAGGGAATATCTCCTAACTTTGGGGATCACTTTTAGGTGGAGCCATTCGAATTCGAATTCAAAACTCCCTCCAAAAATAGCTATAAAAGGAGCAAGAAGGAAGAGGCGATTAGCAAGCCTTGTACGTGACCACTTCATGTCATTTTGTAGAGATTGAAGAGCTTACTCCATAGCTCTATCATTCTACTCCCATTTTGCAAAGATTCATTGCCAATGTGGTTGTAATCATATGTGAATCTATACATTTATTATCATCTACTCCTCTGTTTTGCTCTCTGCTATACTCACTCAGAGCAGTACCTTTAGAAGGTCATATCTCGAGTTCTACTGCTTCTTTTTCAGAGATTTAACCTGCGTTGGGTAGCTTTGACTGTCTAGTGTCTGCATATCCATTTTCAAGGTCATTGGATGTATAGTTTTGGAGATATCTGCATTTTACTGCTCACTTTTCTATCTTTGCAGAGCCCCGAGAATAGTGGGCATGTTCCAGAAATTGATAAATCTTGTTCTCAGTGCTCAGTCCATCATTTGAAGTGTTTTAACTTGGATTGGGAAGCTTGCTAAGTCTATTTGCTATGCCCAAAAGGAATTTTTCTAATTCCTTCCAGGTTGAGAGCACTGTTCATTTTTTCCAGCAGGTGTATGTCTAAAAATAGCAAGTTTTGGGAGCTAGTCATTTCGCAACTAGTCTGTCTTGACTTAAACTTTTGGGATACATGTTCCAAAGTACTTGGCTGATATTTTGGTGGATTTAGGAAGCTCAAACGGTCTACTAATCAACTCTGAAGTCTCTGTTGGCTGGTCTGAAGCTGGTTGTAAGCAGCACCTAGTCATCTTTGGATTGCATCCACCATCTCTCTTCACAGTGGTATCAGAGCATAGTCAAGCAACATGGGAGATGGATTTCCATCAACAATTGACATATTGGATCGAAACAACTACCCGGCATGGTCTCTAAGGATGGAGGCTTACCTTCAAGGGAGGAATCTATATGGATTCATATCCGGAGATGAAGCAATGCCAACCATGAGGAACAAAGGGCAACCATCACATGAAGAAGTGGAAGGACTTTCGAATCGTTGTTCGAAGGATGCACTCGCAAGGTCCTATATTCTAAACTCAATCTCTGATTTTCTTTTACCTCATGTCAAGGGATGCAAGACATCAAGAGAAACCTGGAATGCACTCGCTTTGTTCTTCTCTTCCAACACTCGAGCAAGGAAGAACCAATTGTGGATGGAGTTCACAACAATGAAGAAAAGCCCGAAGCAAAATGTGACTGATTATGTCACAAAGATGAAGGAGATTTCCCACCAACTTGGAAGCATTGGAGAGGGAAGAGGAGCAAATCATAAGACAAATCATGAATGGAATCAAAGCAGACGACAAGTGGGAGTCATTCACAAGAGCCATGGATTTATACATGGATATGCATGTACCCGACCTCAACACACTCATGGGCCAACTCTTCACTCATGAAGCAAAGATTAGCAAAGGTGGTGAGTCCTCAAGAGGTAATCAAACTTCTGCCTTATATTCTGATAAAGCTAAGGTCAAGGACAAGTCAAAGAATAGGAAGAATGAAGATGAAGGAAGCTCTTTCCAAGCAAACTTTGCAGGTAGAGGAAGAGCTAGAGGAAGAGGCAGAGGTGGAAAGCAAGGCAGGGGGAGATTCCAATCATCTCAAGCTTGCAACATATGTGGCTTATCTAACCATACTACTGAAGAGTGTTTCAGGAACCCGAGGAACTCAAGAGGAAGAGGATTCAATAGAGGTGGCTATGGATCAAATAGAGGTAGATACAATGGAGGCTACAACAACAACAACTACTACAACAACAATTACAACAACAACAACAACTATCAAAGTGGCCATAGAGGAAGAAGAGATTACAATAACTATGCAGAGGACCAAAGTCAAGAAGATTCATTATTGATTATGAATCTATCAGCGAAGAAGGGTAAGGATGATGATCACATATTTTACATTGATTCGGGATGCTCGAACCATGTAGCAGGAAATGTGGCTTTGCTTTCTGATTTGGAAGATCCTCATAACAAGCATGAAGTGCAGACAGGAGATGATACAAAGCACTCAGTGGAGAAGATAGGTAATGTGAAGACATCAGATGGGAATATGAACCTCTTAAGCAAAGTCTTGTATGTCCCTACAATTACCAAAAATTTAATAAGTGTTGGACAGATTGTTGAAAAACAAGAAGGCTTTTCACTTTTGAAGTGGAAGATACAAAGAACATAGCTTTGTTTAGCTATGGATCTCAAACTCTAACAGAGTTGGAGATATGGCACAAAAGGCTTGCTCACATTGGTGAGAGGACACTCAAACAAATTTGCAGGGACCAAAGTGTACTTGGTTTGCCTAATATCACAAGGCAACACATGATTTATAAGTGTGAAGCTTGTCAACTCGGCAAGGCTCATAGACAACCTTTCAATAAGAAAGGATATATGTATCAAAATCCTTTGGATCTAGTGCACATGGATGTGTGGGGTCCAAGTAAGGAGCCATCTATATCAGGCTCAAGATATTATGTGTCTTTCATAGATGATTGTAGTAGGTGGACCATTCTGTTTTTCATGAAGCACAAAGATGAAGTATTTATTGCTTTAAGAAGTATATTGCTCTTGTTGAAAACCAAACAGGTAGGACGTTGAAACGACTCAAATCAGATGGTGGAGGAGAATACTTCTCTTCTGAATTTGATGCCTTCTTGCATGAAAGAGGCATTAAAAGGGAAGTCACTACAAGGTATACGCCCGAACTCAATGGTGTAGCAGAGAGGAGGAACAGAGCTATTGTCGAAGCTGCAAGGTCCATGCTCAACGAAAAAGGGATTGCCGAACTACCTATGGGCAGAGGCTGTGTCTACAGCCACATATCTCATAAATAGACTTCCATCTAAGTCACTAGATGGAACCACTCCATATGAAGTGTGTAATGGAAGAAGACCTAGTCTAGAGCATTGCAAAATCTTTGGATGCTTAGCCTATGCTCACATTCCTTCTCAAGTAAGAGGGAAATTGGATCCCAAGGCAGAGAAGTGCGTATTTATTGGTTATGACCAAAACCAAAAAGGATATAGATTGTACAATCCAACCAATAAAGGATTTTCTGTGAGTAGAGATGTAATTTTTGATGAAAACAAATCATGGTTTTGATGATGACAGGAAAGTGAAGCTGCCATATGACTTGGATGAAGATTTTCCATCACTTCCAACCAAAGGATCCAAAGCAGATTGAAGAAGTGATTTGGAGATTGACCTAGAAGACTTGGAAAGACTAAAGCTATGGAAGAACAAAGGTAAACCAAAGATGCAGGATGCTACATATGGACCCGAGAGCTTACATCAACCACTTAGAAGGTCTTCAAGGGAGAAGAAGAAACCAAAGAGGTTTGGTTATGATACTTCTTTGGTCACGAAGCACTCAATCTACATTGCAAGGATTCAACCAATGAAGAACCTACCACATTCGAAGAAGCACAAAGAAAGAAAGCTTGGAGAGATGCAATGGATGAAGAAATGGAAGCTTGAAGGAGAATGACACCTGGGAGCTTGTACCTAACAAGCCATCTATGAAGATAATCGGATCTCGATGGATATACAAAATCAAGAGGAATCCAGATGGAAGTATAAAATAGACACAAAGCAAGGTTAGTTGCTAAAGGGTTTGCTCAAACCCATGGTATTGATTATGAGGAGACTTTCTCTCCTGTTGCAAAAATGCCTACAATTAGGTTCTCATTAGTCTTGCTGCATCTAGAAATTGGAATCTTTATCAACTTGATGTAAAGAATGCTTTCTTGAATGGATGGATTTTTGAGGAAGTGTATATGGCACAACCTCCTGGATATGAGGATGCACATCATCCTAACTACGTATGCAAACTAAAGAAAGATTTGTATGGATTGAAGCAAGCTCCAAGAGCTTGGAATTTCAGATTGGTGACTTATTTGCAGGACCAAGGATTCAAAGCTAGCAAGGCGGATACCTCTTTGTTCATAAAGAGGAATGGATCTGAAGTGATCTATTTATGTGTGTATGTTGATGATATTATTATCACAAGCAATGATCTTGAAGGAATCAAACAGATTCAGGTATATACATCACACAAAGGAAGTATGTCCATGACATGCTCGTCAAGTTCAAGATGGAAAATACCAAGTGTACAGGTACACCTATGGAGCAAAAATCATAAGCTTAGTGCTTATGAAGGAGAGCCAATTGAAGACATCACAAGCTATCAAGCTTGGTTGGAAGTTTGAACTATGCAAATCTCACAAGGGTGGATATATGCTATAGTGTTAGCATATTGAGTCAGTTTATGCATAAGCCGAGAAGACCACATATGGAAGCGGCCAAGAGAGTCCTCAAGTACCTAAAGGGGACCATGAATGAAGGTTTGTTCTATTCATATACTTCAGATATTGAGCTAAAGGTCTGCTCAGATGCAGATTGGGCCGGATCTAAAGATGATAGAAGAAGCACATCAGGGTATATATCATTTGCAGGTTCAAAAATCATTTCTTGGTCATCGAAGAAGCAACCAACCGTGGCATTATCTTCTACTGAAGTGGAATATAGAGGTTTGGCTAATGCAACTCAAGAAATCATGTGGTTAAAGTCTTTGTACATAGATCTTGGACTTCATTCTTCAACACCTCACATTTTTTGTGACAACACAAGCTCACTACATCTAGCAGCTAATCCGGTATACCATGCTAGAACCAAGCATATTGAAGTCCACTACCATTACGTAAGGGAGAAGCTAATGAGCAAGGATATTCAACTATCCTATGTCTCTACAGATATGCAATGTGCAGACATGTTGACTAAAGCTCTTGATGGTACAAAGTTAAGTAGATTCAAGTTGATGATTGGCTTGCAGGAAGTCAAGGACAATTGAAGACTTATTT
>MU260245.1:282500-288771 GCA_020310875.1 Ceratopteris richardii | reverse complement strand
GATAGATAGATAGATAGATAGATAGATAGATAGATAGATAGATAGATAGATAGATAGATAGATGATAGATAGATAGATAGATATAGATAGATAGATAGATAGATAGATAAGATAGATAGATAGATAGATGTGGTGCATACCAATCACCAATTGAAGGCTTGGAAGATCAAATGATGAAGGAAGAATCAATTCCTAAAGTGTGGAAGAAGATTACAATCAGAGGACAAGAGAAGTGTACACATATGTACATTAGCATAGTCATAGATGACTTAGATCTTTTGTTCAGTAAGAATTATGTACAAATTATCTATAAATACCTTGAGAAAAGTCGGGACATGTATGAGAGCTTATGTGACATTAGTTAGAAGTCAAGAATGAGGGAGATAGAAGTCATAAGATAGAGGAAAGTGAATGTGTGTTAGCTCTCATCACTCAGTTGTATTTTTCTCTGAGTAAATGAAAAATTTTGCGCCCGATGTTTCTGCGTGTTTTCCTTCTACAGTAGATCAATTGTGGAATGCTTTTGTACAAGTCTAAGTTGAGAGTTGCTTGACCTCTGTGCAAAGTTTTAGCTTCCAATTGTAATCAGGCTGAGTGAATTAAGTGAAGGAACATTCATATGTGAAGTGTATTCACAGGTTCCTAAAACAGGCGCATATTTCGAAGTCAATGTTTTGGTCATTTCTCCCAGCACAGTTTAAAGTTTTGCATGAGTGAGGGCTTAATCTTTAAGTTGGAAGATAAGCTACTTATGTCTAGAAGCATTTTGTAAAACGGGTTCTATTCAAGGAGAACCAAGTCTTAAAAGTTACAGGTGTAAAGTCGACTGTTCTGAGTAACAGTTTCTGACATAGGTAACTTGTGAAATCAATTTCTCAAGTTATACTTAATCTTTTGGAGTAATTCAACTTGGAATAGTTGCGCAATCTCTAGGAGATGATTCGTACAAAGTTTCATCAAAAACTTTACAGATTTGATAGGTCAATGTGAATGAACAATGCAGCAGACTTTTCTGTGTGTCATCTTCTTCACAGATTTGTTAATTTCTGATAAGTTAGCAATTGATCCTCTAAATTAGTGAAGTGTTTGACTTACTCTTGGTATAGAGGTGCTCTAATCACAAGAGTAAGTTGTTCTTTTGGAGATTAACATTCTCCATCAGTGGTATCAGAGCAGGAGACATTAATTTTGAAGAAAAGGAGGATTTCGACTGCTGCAGATTCAAGAAATTCAACACTTGAAGGATCAAGAAGTGAAGGCTTGGAGTCAAAGCTTGGGGAGAAGACAAATTGACATCAAGAAAGGCAAAAGGAGTTCAATTCGAAGTAAAGGTATATACATTGTTTGTAAAGCTTGAAGTTTCAATACACAGGTGGATACAAGATGGGAGAAAGCTTGCAGATTGATAAGCTAGATAGGGAGAACTATCCAGCATGGTCCATGAGGATGGAAGCACACCTCATGAGCAAAGATCTTATATCATTTATTACAGGAGATGAAGAAAAACCAGAATTTGCAGATCCAAGTATTCCTACTAGGGAAGAACTTGCAATGTTGAAGACTTGGATGAGAAAGGATGCTCAAGCAAGGAGTATCATCTACATGGCTGTAAATGATTACCTTCTACCTCACATCAGAGGTTTAGAAAGTGCTACAGATGTTTGGAATGCCTTGGAAGAGCATTTCCAAAATACAACTAAGTCAAGGAAGTCCTCACTATGGGCTGAGTTTACAACTTTCAAGAAGAAGAGCTCACAATCAATTTCAGATTATGTGGCAAGAATGAAAGATATTGCAGATAGCTTGGGAGCAGTGGATGAAGATATTGAAGAAGAAAAGTTGGTAAGACAAATACTTACAGGTCTAAGAGGTGATGAGAAGTGGAAGCCTTTTATCTTGTCCATAGAGTTGTCACTTGATCACTTTACTCCTGACCTTAATCAATTGCTAGGACACATGCTAACCTTTGAGCAGGATCTTAAAGGAGACAATGATAGAAGTACAAGTCAAGCTATGTACTCCAAAGACAAGAAAAAGAATGGCAAGGGAAAGCAATCAAATGATGATGAAGGGAATTCAAATCAAGCCAATTTCACAAAAGGGAAGACAAATTTCAGAGGTAAAGGAAGAGGAGGTAAGAACAAAGATAATGCTAAAGCTTGTTGGATTTGTGGCAGAACAAATCATTTGGCAAATGATTGTTGGTATAATAATCAAAGTGGAGGATACAACAATCAGAGTTATAGTCAAAGAGGTAGAGGAGGCAGAAACCAAAGAGGCAATTTCAGAGGAAGAGGTGGTAGGACATCATATGGTAGAGGAGGTGGAAGAAACTTCCAATCTCAGTCCTACAACAATAATTATTATAATTATGCATCAGATCAGAAGGATGACATGACTCTTATCCTGAATGCAACTCATGAATCAATGGGAGAAGATCAAAGAGTGTTTTATATTGACTCAGGGTGCAGCAATCATCTGAGTGGGAATCTATCCTTGATGACTGATATGGAAGCAAGGATGAATGGACATACAGTTCAAACAGGTGACAATACCAAACATAAAGTGGAGAGCATTGGATCAGTGAAGACAAAGAGTGGAAGTACACTTCTGAGCAAGGTACTTTATGTCCCTACTATTCCTAAAAATTTGATAAGTGTAGGGCAAATTGTGGAGAAAGGATATGAGGTAAGATTTACAAATGATGGTGTCTATGTACAAGATCCAAATCAGGGATATAGAACCATAATTGCAGGAAAAAAGGAAGGAAGATTGTTCACTCTCAAAGTCCAAGGTAATGTGGGACATGCATTGTTTACCTATGGAGGTCAAAAGGTATCTGAATTAGACCTATGGCATAAAAGGCTAGGTCATTTCAATGAGAGAGCTATAAAGGAGATGTCAAAGAATCAGGTGGTGCTTGGATTGCCAAACATTGAAGGGCAACATATGGTGTACAAGTGTGAAGCTTGTCAATTAGGTAAAGCACATAAAAGTTCTTATAACAAATCAGGGTACAAGTATTCAAACATGCTTGAATTGGTTCATACAGATGTATGGGGTCCCTCAAGGGACTATAGCATAAATGGATCCAGATATTATGTGTTGTTTGTTGATGATGCAACCAGGTGGATTACTTTGTATGTAATCAAGGACAAATCAGAAGTCTTCAAGACATTCAAACACTTTCATGCTTATGCAGAAAGGATCACAGGACAAAAGCTAAAGAGGTTAAGATCAGATGGAGGGGGAGAGTATTTCTCAAAAGAGTTTGATGATTATTTGTGGAATGCAGGTATCAAAAGAGAAGTAACTTGCAGGTACTCCCCTCAACAGAATGGAGTAGCAGAAAGGAGGAATAGGACTCTTGTAGAGTTTGCAAGAGCCATGATGAAGGAAAAGAATTGTCCAAATTACTTATGGGCAGAGGCCATTAACACTGCAACATACCTTGTGAATAGGTTGCCTTGCAAAGCTTTGGATGGAGGAACCCCTTATGAAGCATGGTGGGGTAAGAAGCCTAGTCTTGATCATTGTAAAGTATTTGGATGTATTGCATATGCTTATGTTCCTTCACAATTAAGACATAAGCTAGAACCAAAAGCAGAGAAGTATGTGTTTATTGGATATGATGATAGACAAATGGGTTACAGGTTGTGGAGTCCATCCACAAAGCAATTTCTTGTTACTAAAGATGTGACATTTGATGAGCAAAACATGTGGTATACAGGATCACCAAATGAGTATACAGATGTTGAAGTAATTCAAAGGAAAGGAAAGGCAAAGGTAAAAGTTTGTGAAGAAATTGTTGATGAAGTTGACTCTAGATGTAGAGTGCAGGATCATGTAGAAGAAGGGCCAAGATTTGATCCAGAATCAAATGAGGCTGAAACTTCAAGAAGTGCAGAAATCAGGAGATCTACAAGAGAAAGGAAAGAACCTATAAGGTATAGCTATGATACATCTTTCCTAACAACAAAAGATTATGCCTACATTGTGAAAACAGAAGAAGATCCAATTACTTATGAAGAAGCCAAAGGTAAACAGAATTGGGAGAAGGCAATGCAAGAAGAGTATGATGCTCTACTTGAAAATGAAACTTGGGAATTAGTACCAAGACCAAAGAATCAGAAAGTCATTGGATGCAAGTGGGTATATAAAACAAAGAGGTTTGCAGATGGTAAGGTGTCTAGATATAAGGCTAGACTTGTGGTTAAAGGTTATGCCCAAACTTATGGGATAGATTATGATGAAACCTTTAGTCCTGATGCTAAGATGTCTACAATTAGGACATTGATTGCTATTGCTACTTGCAAGGGATGGAAATTATCACAATTGGATGTGAAGAATGCATTTCTTAATGGTTACATTGCAGATGAAGTATATATGGAGCAACCAGAAGGCTTTATGGAATCAATTGGATCAGATTATGTGTGTAAGCTCAAGAGAGCTTTATATGGGTTGAAGCAAGCCCCAAGAGCTTGGAATTACAGATTGGTCAAGTTCTTGAATGAATGTGGGTTTCAAGCATCAAAGGCAGATAGTAGCTTGCTAGTGAAGGCAAGTGAAAATGGATATATTTACATGTGCATTTATGTTGATGATATTATTGTTACAGGAACAGATGCTCAAGGAATCAATGAACTCAAGAAGCAAATAGAGAAGGAGTTTAAGATAAGTGATTTGGGAAACTTATCTTATTTTCTAGGAATGCAGATTGTGTATACTCAACATGGAGTATATGTTTCACAAGAGAGATACTTGAAGAATCTTCTAGCCAAGTTTAACATGGAAGATTGCAGGACCTCAACTACACCATTGGAGGTAAATCATAAATTAAGCAGGTATGGAGGTGAAGAGTTCAATGACATGAAGAAATATCAGAGTTTGGTAGGTAGTCTAATCTATGCTACCTTGACAAGGCCAGATCTATCATATGCAGTAGGTGTGTTGTCACAATTCATACATTGTCCAAAGAAGACTCATTGGATTGCAGCCCAAAGGGTACTCAGATATATCAAGGGAACCCTAAGTGAAGGTTTGTATTATGGTTTCACTTCTGACACAAGAATCAAAGTGTTTAGTGATGCAGATTGGGCAGGTGACTCAGATGATAGAAGGTCTACTCATGGATATCTATGTTATGTTGGAGACAAGTTAGTGTCTTGGTGTTCAAAGAAGCAACATACAGTTGCTTTATCATCCACAGAAGCTGAGTATAAGGGAATGGTAGAAGCTGCAAAAGAAGTCATATGGTTGAAGACATTGATGAAAAGTTTTGAGTTTGATCATAGTACTCCAATAATTTTTGGAGACAATATGAGTTCTTTGTATTTGGCAGCTAACCCTGTTTTCCATGCAAGGACTAAGCATATAGAGATTCAGTATCATTTCTTGAGGAAAAAGGTACTTGATAAAGAGATTGAAGTGATGTACACTCCAACAAAAGAACAGGTGGCAGATATGATGACAAAGAGTTTGGATGGACCTAAGTTACAAAGGTTCAAAGACATGGCAAGTATAAAGAAGACAGAGAAAACCTCAATTGATGATTGAGGGGGAGCTGTTGGTGCATACCAATCACCAATTGAAGGCTTGGAAGATCAAATGATGAAGGAAGAATCAATTCCTAAAGTGTGGAAGAAGATTACAATCAGAGGACAAGAGAAGTGTACACATATGTACATTAGCATAGTCATAGATGACTTAGATCTTTTGTTCAGTAAGAATTATGTACAAATTATCTATAAATACCTTGAGAAAAGTCGGGACATGTATGAGAGCTTATGTGACATTAGTTAGAAGTCAAGAATGAGGGAGATAGAAGTCATAAGATAGAGGAAAGTGAATGTGTGTTAGCTCTCATCACTCAGTTGTATTTTTCTCTGAGTAAATGAAAAATTTTGCGCCCGATGTTTCTGCGTGTTTTCCTTCTACAGTAGATCAATTGTGGAATGCTTTTGTACAAGTCTAAGTTGAGAGTTGCTTGACCTCTGTGCAAAGTTTTAGCTTCCAATTGTAATCAGGCTGAGTGAATTAAGTGAAGGAACATTCATATGTGAAGTGTATTCACAGGTTCCTAAAACAGGCGCATATTTCGAAGTCAATGTTTTGGTCATTTCTCCCAGCACAGTTTAAAGTTTTGCATGAGTGAGGGCTTAATCTTTAAGTTGGAAGATAAGCTACTTATGTCTAGAAGCATTTTGTAAAACGGGTTCTATTCAAGGAGAACCAAGTCTTAAAAGTTACAGGTGTAAAGTCGACTGTTCTG
>MU260245.1:270000-275000 GCA_020310875.1 Ceratopteris richardii | reverse complement strand
CAATCTATGATTCACTTCCATTGGAGTTGGTGCTATCCTGCAATCTTCCATTTTAAAATTTATTAACAAATTTTTCAGATACCTTTCTTGAGTTACATATACTCCATGTTGGGTATATGAAATCTCCATTCCCAAAAAAATTACAAACTTCCTAAATCACTCATTTTGAATTCTTTCTCCATCTGCTTCTTAATCATGTGTATGCCTTTGTCATCTGTTCCTATAAGTATTATGTCATCAACATAAATACACACATAAATAAATCCATCCTCACTTGCTTTGACTAACAAGCTACTATCTGCCTTTGAAGCTTGAAATCCAAGTTCCTTCAAGAACTTTACAAGCCTATAATTCCACGCCCTTGGGGCCTGCTTCAACCCATACAAAGCTCTCTTGAGCTTACACACATAATTTGGATACACTTGATCTTTGAAAGCATCTGGTTGTTCCATGTAGACTTCACCTGAAATAAAACCATTCAAAAATGCATTCTTCACATCTAATTGGGACAATTTCCAACCTTTGCAAGCAGCAATTGCAGTCCTTATGGTTGTCATCTTTGCAATAGGACTATAGGTTTCATCATAGTCCACACCATATGTCTGTGCATATCCCTTTACAACAAGTCTAGCTTTGTACCTAGATACACTTCCATCTGCAAACCTTTTTGTTTTGTAGACCCATTTACATCCAATGATCTTCTGACTATTTGGTTTAGGAACCAAATCCCAAGTCTCATTTTCCATCAATGCATCATATTCCTCCCGCATAGCTTTTTCCCAATTCTTCTTTCCTTTGGCTTCATCATATGTGGATGGATCTTCATCTGCTTTTAGCATGTAAGCATAATCTTTAGTAGTCAAGAATGAAGTATCATAGCTATACCTTGTAGGTTGCCATTTGTGCCTAGATGACCTTCTGACTTCTCCACTTCTTGAAGTTTCTGGTTCATCACATTCTGGATCAAACCTTGGCACTTCTTCAACTTCAACCTGTACTTCATTATTCTCATCTTCATCAAATATCTGAACCTTTGATTTACCTTTCTTTTGATTTATAACTTCTTCAACATCTGCATGAACATTAAGTGTATCTGCATACCAAGTACCTTGCTCATCAAATGTAACATCCTTAGACACAAGGAATTGCTTTGTGGATGGACTCCACAATCTATAACCCATCTTCTTGTCATCATAACCAATGAATACATACTTCTCTGCTTTAGGTTCCAATTTATGCCTCAATTGAGATGGCACATATGCATATGCCAAGCATCCAAATATTTTACAATGATTCAAGGTAGATCTCTTACCCCACCAAGCTTCATATGGTGTCATACCCTGTAAGGCTTTACATGGTAACCTATTGACCAAATAAGTAGCTGTGTTTACAGCCTCAGCCCACAAATAATTGGGACAATTTTTCTCCTTCATCATTGACCTTGCAAACTCAACAAGAGTTCTATTTCTGCTTTCTGCTACACCATTTTGTTGAGGAGAGTACCTGCAAGTAACCTCTCTCTTTATACCTACATTCCACAAATAATCACTGAACTCATTAGAGAAATACTCTCCCCCTCCATCTGACCTTAGTCTCTTCAACTTTTGACCTGTAATTCTTTCTCCATATGCATGATAGTGTTTAAATGTATTAAACACTTCTGATTTGTCTTTGATCACTTAGATTGTAATCCACCTGGTAGCATCATCAACATATATGACATAATATCTTGAACCATTTATACTGAAGTCCTTTGAAGGATCCCACACATCTGTATGTATCAATTCAAGTCTTTCTGAATACATGAAACCATGCTTATTATATGATTGCTTATGAGCCTTACCTAACTGACATGCTTCACATCTGTATGTCATGTGTTGACCTGCAACATTAGGCAATCCAAGCACTGAACCATTGTTAACCATTTCTTTGATACCTCTTTCATTAAAGTGTCCAAGTCTTTTATGCCAAAGATCCAATTCAGACACCTTTTGCTCTCCATATGTAAACATAGCATGTCCAACATTACCTTGTATCTTTAATGTGAAGAGCCTTCCTTCCTTCTTTCCTGTAACAAATTTTTTATACCCTTGACTAGGGTCTTCAACATAAACTCCATCATTAGTGAACCTTACCTCATATCCTTTTTCCACAATTTGTCCTACACTGATCAAGTTCTTTGGAATTGTAGGAACATATAGAACCTTACTCAAGAGAGTACTTCCATCTTTGGCTTTAACTGAACCAATTGACTTTACTTTGTGCTTTGTCTTATCACCTGTTTGAACTGTGTGATTGATTGCCTTATGATCTAGATCAGTCATCAAAGCAATATTTCCACTCAGATGATTGCTACATCCTGAGTCAATATAAAATACTCTCATGTCTTCATGTGAGGCTTCACATGTTGCATTCATAATAAGAGTTGAATCTTCTTTCTGATCTGATGCATAATTGTAGTAGGTGTTATTATAGGATTGATTTTGGAAGTTTCTTCCTCCACCTCTTCCAAAAGAATTCCTACCACCTCTACCTCTAAAATTTCCTCTCTGATATCAGCCACCTCTTCCTCTTTGATTAAAGTTCTGATTAAAATTACCATTGCTTTGATTATTATGCCAACAATCATGAGATAGATGATTGGTCTTACCACATATCCAACAAGCTCTGACACTATCTTTGTTATTTCTGCCTCTTCCTCTACTTCTGCCACTTCCTCTTCCTCTTAGGAAGTTTGCTTGACTTGGAGTACCTTCATCTTCAACTGATTGTTGCTTTCCTTTGATAGCTTTCTTCTTGTCTTTAGAATATATTGCATGACCTTCACTCTTATCAACATCTCCTTTGATATCATTCTCAAAACTTAGCATATGTCCTAACAATTGATTCAAATCAAGAGTGAAATTATCTAATGAAAGCTCTATGGACAAAATAAAAGGCTTCCACTTCTCATCTCCTCTTAGCCCTGTGAGAATTTGTCTTACCAACTTATCTTCTTCAATATCTTCATCAACTGCATCTAAAGAATCAGCAATGTCTTTCATCTTTGTCAGATAATCAGATATTGATTGTGAAGCCTTCTTCTTGAATGTAGTAAATTCTGCCCATAATGAAGCTTTCCTTGATTTGCTTGTATTCTGGAAATGCTCTTCCAAAGCATTCCAAATGTCACTTGCACTTTCAAGTCCTCTGATATGAGGAAGCAAATAATCATTCACTGCCATGTAGATTATGCTCCTTGCTTGAGCATCCTTCTTCATCAAAACCTTTATATCTGCAAGCTCCTCCCTAGTTGGAACACTAGGATCTTTGAACTCTAGCTTTTCTTCCTCTCCTGTGATGTATCCCATCAGATCTTTGCTCATAAGATGAGCTTCCATTCTCATAGACCAAGCTGGATAGTTCTCTCTATCCAACTTCTCAATTTGGAGACTATCTCCCATCCTTTCTTCACTTGTACTATCAAATCTTTAATACCTTAGCTTCGAATGTTGCTCCTTCTGATCCTTTTGATAACCTTTATGTTTCTTCCTTCAGTCTTTCTTCCACACTTTATCCTTTTGAACCTCTAAGATGTGAAATTTGTATATCTGTAGCAGTCGGGGTCTTCCTTTCCTCAATTTGATAACTCCTGCTCTGATACCACTGATGGAGAGTGTTAATCTCCAAAAGAACAAGCTATCCTTGATGTTAGACCACCTCTATATCAAGATTAACTTTAAACTCCAACCAATTTTAGAAGACAAGCACCAAACTATCAAGAATTTAGCTAACTATGGAAGACATCATTTCACAAAAAAGTCTGCCACACATTAATCACTCATTAATCAATCATTTGTGTAAAGTTTCTAATAAAACTTTGTAGAATGTGTTGGCTAGAGTATGCGCACCTCCTCCAAGTTAAAATACTTCAAAAGCTTCAGTAGATTATGAGAAATGCTTCAAACAATCTACCTATGTTTGAAACTGCCTTCCTGTAGAGTCGACTTTGACACCTGCAACTTCTAACACATAGTTCTCCCAATCTCGAACCCATTTAAGCAAATGCTTTTAGCAATAGATGGCTTACCTTCCAACTTAGATTTTGACTCCTGATTTGTGTAAAACTTTACACTGTGCACTGAGAACTGATCATTTCTTTGACCATCGAATCTGCGCTTGTTTCAGAAGACACTCAACACTTTCTCACATATAGATGTTCCTACACAAAATTCTCTCAGTCTGTTTGCAATTCGACTCTCAAACTTTAGCCATAGATAGATTAACTATGGACTTAGATGTGTACAAAAGGATTTTTGATAAAATCAAACACAGAAGGAGAACTAGAGAAAATATTGATGCGCAATTCTCTCAACATTCTTTCTATTCAACTCTTCATACATCTGATGGATGATACATCCAATACACATCATCTATTCTTCATCTCACTCTTCTTATACGACCATCTACACGTATCTATATATACATATGAGTATTGATTCGTCCTTCCTTCAAGTATATTGAAGTATTTACAAAGCTAATGTACATATGTTTTGAAGAACTTTACTATCTGAATCTTCTCTTTACTCCATGAAGTTGGAATTCAATCTTTTCTTCATTTGTTCACTTCTACACTTCATATAATCATCAATTGTTGATTGTCGTGCTCCAACAATTATATCAGGGAGAGGTTCTCTGCTGGGGAGATCAGCTAGGCATATGTGCCCACGTAGGAGAACATTCCAAACCTTTTCACGAAGGCTTTGCCTAGGGAGAAGTTTGAAGCTTTCCGCAAACCTTTGGGCTATCTTCCGTTTGTGGATTGATTCCACATAGCTTGGCACTTCCTTATACATGAGTCCCAGCTCCTTGTTCACCGCATCACTCCCAAGGGGCATTTGTTGATATATTTAGGTACTGATGTGTGTGAACACACTAGGATTTTTGGGGCACTTTTTCCCTCTTTAGAAGGTTTCTTTTCCCTGACTTCTATATATGCCAGTTTCCCTAATAGGCTATTT
>MU260245.1:260000-262500 GCA_020310875.1 Ceratopteris richardii | reverse complement strand
ACTATAGGTTTCATCATAGTCCACACCATATGTCTGTGCATATCCCTTTACAACAAGTCTAGCTTTGTACCTAGATACACTTCCATCTGCAAACCTTTTTGTTTTGTAGACCCATTTACATCCAATGATCTTCTGACTATTTGGTTTAGGAACCAAATCCCAAGTCTCATTTTCCATCAATGCATCATATTCCTCCCGCATAGCTTTTTCCCAATTCTTCTTTCCTTTGGCTTCATCATATGTGGATGGATCTTCATCTGCTTTTAGCATGTAAGCATAATCTTTAGTAGTCAAGAATGAAGTATCATAGCTATACCTTGTAGGTTGCCATTTGTGCCTAGATGACCTTCTGACTTCTCCACTTCTTGAAGTTTCTGGTTCATCACATTCTGGATCAAACCTTGGCACTTCTTCAACTTCAACCTGTACTTCATTATTCTCATCTTCATCAAATATCTGAACCTTTGATTTACCTTTCTTTTGATTTATAACTTCTTCAACATCTGCATGAACATTAAGTGTATCTGCATACCAAGTACCTTGCTCATCAAATGTAACATCCTTAGACACAAGGAATTGCTTTGTGGATGGACTCCACAATCTATAACCCATCTTCTTGTCATCATAACCAATGAATACATACTTCTCTGCTTTAGGTTCCAATTTATGCCTCAATTGAGATGGCACATATGCATATGCCAAGCATCCAAATATTTTACAATGATTCAAGGTAGATCTCTTACCCCACCAAGCTTCATATGGTGTCATACCCTGTAAGGCTTTACATGGTAACCTATTGACCAAATAAGTAGCTGTGTTTACAGCCTCAGCCCACAAATAATTGGGACAATTTTTCTCCTTCATCATTGACCTTGCAAACTCAACAAGAGTTCTATTTCTGCTTTCTGCTACACCATTTTGTTGAGGAGAGTACCTGCAAGTAACCTCTCTCTTTATACCTACATTCCACAAATAATCACTGAACTCATTAGAGAAATACTCTCCCCCTCCATCTGACCTTAGTCTCTTCAACTTTTGACCTGTAATTCTTTCTCCATATGCATGATAGTGTTTAAATGTATTAAACACTTCTGATTTGTCTTTGATCACTTAGATTGTAATCCACCTGGTAGCATCATCAACATATATGACATAATATCTTGAACCATTTATACTGAAGTCCTTTGAAGGATCCCACACATCTGTATGTATCAATTCAAGTCTTTCTGAATACATGAAACCATGCTTATTATATGATTGCTTATGAGCCTTACCTAACTGACATGCTTCACATCTGTATGTCATGTGTTGACCTGCAACATTAGGCAATCCAAGCACTGAACCATTGTTAACCATTTCTTTGATACCTCTTTCATTAAAGTGTCCAAGTCTTTTATGCCAAAGATCCAATTCAGACACCTTTTGCTCTCCATATGTAAACATAGCATGTCCAACATTACCTTGTATCTTTAATGTGAAGAGCCTTCCTTCCTTCTTTCCTGTAACAAATTTTTTATACCCTTGACTAGGGTCTTCAACATAAACTCCATCATTAGTGAACCTTACCTCATATCCTTTTTCCACAATTTGTCCTACACTGATCAAGTTCTTTGGAATTGTAGGAACATATAGAACCTTACTCAAGAGAGTACTTCCATCTTTGGCTTTAACTGAACCAATTGACTTTACTTTGTGCTTTGTCTTATCACCTGTTTGAACTGTGTGATTGATTGCCTTATGATCTAGATCAGTCATCAAAGCAATATTTCCACTCAGATGATTGCTACATCCTGAGTCAATATAAAATACTCTCATGTCTTCATGTGAGGCTTCACATGTTGCATTCATAATAAGAGTTGAATCTTCTTTCTGATCTGATGCATAATTGTAGTAGGTGTTATTATAGGATTGATTTTGGAAGTTTCTTCCTCCACCTCTTCCAAAAGAATTCCTACCACCTCTACCTCTAAAATTTCCTCTCTGATATCAGCCACCTCTTCCTCTTTGATTAAAGTTCTGATTAAAATTACCATTGCTTTGATTATTATGCCAACAATCATGAGATAGATGATTGGTCTTACCACATATCCAACAAGCTCTGACACTATCTTTGTTATTTCTGCCTCTTCCTCTACTTCTGCCACTTCCTCTTCCTCTTAGGAAGTTTGCTTGACTTGGAGTACCTTCATCTTCAACTGATTGTTGCTTTCCTTTGATAGCTTTCTTCTTGTCTTTAGAATATATTGCATGACCTTCACTCTTATCAACATCTCCTTTGATATCATTCTCAAAACTTAGCATATGTCCTAACAATTGATTCAAATCAAGAGTGAAATTATCTAATGAAAGCTCTATGGACAAAATAAAAGGCTTCCACTTCTCATCTCCTCTTAGCCCTGTGAGAATTTGTCTTACCAACTTATCTTCTTCAATATCTTCATCAACTGCATCTAAAGAATCAGCAATGTCTTTCATCTTTGTCAGATAATCAGATATTGAT
>MU260245.1:117500-245000 GCA_020310875.1 Ceratopteris richardii | reverse complement strand
AAATAAGATCACCACTCTCACTCAAAAGTATAATATGGGTGAATTTATCGATATATCTCATATAATAATTATAAATATTTGGGTTGGTGAGAGTTTCCATTTATAATATAGAGAGATTGGCGAATTTGGATGATGACTTCCATTTGAAATCTGAAAATTATGTGATTTATGTTGAGATATCAAGCTCAACATGTGATGATCTAGGATGACACGTACCAGTTTTTCGTTTCTCTAACATGTATAGTGGTCACGCCGGTATATGTCAGGGATACTTCAATTGAGCTTTATTAGATTTATCTACCAAGAGTGATGGCACATTTGTTCCTTGCCAACTCACTCATTTGTGGACATTAGATTTTTCCTTATGTACTAATCTTTATATATTGCACTTGTTGTATTCTTGTTTAGGTCATTCTTGTACATTCCTTTTTATGTAATAGAAGAAGAAGAAGAAGATCATTCTTCCTTGCCTCAATCTGTGTGTGTGTGCTTCTCCTTGAGAGTGAGAGTGTGTGTGTGAGCTCTCTTCCTT
This sequence comes from Ceratopteris richardii, assembly GCA_020310875.1. Taxonomy (NCBI): domain Eukaryota; kingdom Viridiplantae; phylum Streptophyta; class Polypodiopsida; order Polypodiales; family Pteridaceae; genus Ceratopteris; species Ceratopteris richardii. Next base: position 244,468 of record MU260245.1, on the reverse strand, counting down.
ATCTCCTTCCTCGTGACATGGTATCAGAGCCAGCGTGGCTGTAGAGAACTCGTGGAGAAGGCGATGGTGAAGAGTGTGCAACAAGGCGTGGAGAAAATGCGATTCACAAACGACCTCCATTTGCTATGAAAATCGGCGTCAAGGTAGAAGACCTCAAAATATTTTTGCGAGTTACCCCTTTGGGGTCACTCATTTTTGTCAGATCGAAGTTTTGGAGCCATCTCGACCTCCATTTTGAGTCCGCAAGGTGGGGCCCGCAGAAAAACCAGGTTGATTTCAGAAACTGTAACTTGCATTGTGTTCGGCAACACTCATATATTCCAGATCCAGAATTCCAAGTGATTCCGTGTACTATTGATACACGAAAACTATGCTTTTCTGAGATCAAATTGTCAAGTCATAGGGCGATAGTGTTCAAGCAGAAGTGCTGCTTGTAATGTTTTGCGGTGTTGTGAATTGCTGCAGAAATGGCAAACGCAGATGGAATGAGTCAGCTTATGAGTGATAAGCTGGACAAGAACAACTTCCATGCTTGGAGATTCAGAATGACGAATTTCTTGATGGGAAAAGGCTACTGGAAATACATCGAAGAAGAGAACGAAAATGCTCCGCAGTTACCAAAGAGGAATCGGACTGCAGAACAAATAAGAGCATATGAGGAATGGAATCAAGGAGCACGAAAGGTAATGTACTGGCTATCTGTTAGCATACAGGATAGCATGATTGGGCACATACAGGATGCCAAGACTCCGAAAGAGGCTTGGAACAGTTTGGTCACATTGTACGAGACCAATACAAAGGCACGGAAATTGCAACTCAAGAACGAGCTACATACATTGGAGAAAAAGAGCATGTCGGTAAGTGACTACACTATGAAAATCAGAAACATATGTGAGTCACTTGCATCTATTGGCGTGAATGTAGATGATGATGATAAGGTGGAAGTGTGTCTTCGTGGTTTAGGAGCTGCATATAAGCAGTTCAGAACTTCTATACAGACCAGGGAAAATATTCCAAATTTTGTTGATCTAGTATCTATGCTGATTATTGAAGAAAAGAACCTTGGTGAGGATTCAAACTCCCAATCAAAGCCCAGTTCTGAGCAGGTATTCTACTCTGGTAGAGGAAGAGGAAGAGGTAGAGGTTTCAGAAGTGGAAGAGGAAACAGTAACCAAGACCAAGGTCAACAACAGAATCATGCAAGAGGAAGAGGACAGTTTCGAGGCAGGGGGAGCCAAAGAGGTCATAGAAATTTCCAAAGAAATGATTCAGGTAATGATAGTAAAGGATGCTGGAATTGTGGTAAACCTGGACACTTTGAACGTGATTGCAAGTTGAAGAATCAAAATAACAGAAGACAGCAAAACAACTATGCATCCACAAGTTCAGATGATTCTGAGAAGTTGTTTATGGTTCAACATCACATGATGAATACGATGTCCACTGGTGTTTCAAAATCGAATGATAATGTCTGATATCCTTGGTTGCCAAAGGAAACAAAGTGGGTAGGATGTTCACCTTATGTGTGAAGATTCCTAAAATTAGTGCAGCCATGTTTGCAAAAGGTGCAGGAGTTATTGCTGATATAGAGATCTGGCACAAACAAATTGGACACCCAAATTTGCAAAGGCTGAAACTGATGCAGTCAAAGGAGATTGTCCATGGACTACCAAATTTCAAAGTTTTAGAAATGCAAAAACTAGTGGTTTTCTATTCTCACTTGGGAGTGAAGCTGTTACATGGAGCAGCAAGAAGCAACCCACTGTTGCTTTGTCGAGTACAGAGGCTGAGTATACAGGTGCTGCAATGGCAGCATGTGAGGCATCATGGCTGGAGATGCTACTTGTGGATTTAGGTGTGGAAGTGCAAAAGCCTATCACTATTTATTGTGATAATCTTAGCAGCATACAGTTAGCATGGAATCCTGTTTTCCATGCTAGAACAAAGCATATCGAGGTACATTATCACTTCATCAGAGAGAAGGTATTAGCAGGTGATATTGATCTTGTTTATGTGAGAATAGATGAGCAGGTTGCTGATATTTTCACCAAAGCACTTGGACCTGAGAAGTTGAAGAAGTTTCAGGAGATGCTTGGATTACAGGATATGGCGTTGAGCGTGAGGGGGAGTGTTTAGATATCAAGCTCAACATGTGATGATCCAGGATGACACGTACCAGTTTTTTGTTTCTCTGACATGTATAGTGGTCACGCCAGTATATGTCAGGGATACTTCATTGAGCTTTATTAGATTTATTTACCGAGAGTGATGGCACATTTGTTCCTTGCTAGCTCACTCATTCGTGGACATTAAGTTTTTCCTTATGTACTGATCTTTATATATTGCACTTGTATTCTTGTTTAGGTCATTCTTGTACATTCATTTTTATGTAATAGAAGAAGAAGAAGAAGAAGAAGATCATTCTTCCTTGCCTCAATCTGTGTGTGTGTGCTTCTCCTTGAGAGTGAGAGTGTGTGTGTGAGCCCTCTTCCTTATCTCCTTCCTCATGACAATTTATGTGATAACCTCCCTTAAAACTATAGAGATGTTTGAGTATTTGATATCATTCAATATGCTAAATCACCTATTTAGGTATCTTTCCTTTGTAAACCTCTTCACTTTTGCTACCTTCTTCTTCCATTACTTGGTCAAACTTCTTATCACCTTCACTAACCATAGGGATAGAAACACATGCACAATGCACAAATGCATACATAATGCATACACTTATATACCGACATACACATACACACTTTCACATATATACACATGCATACACTTGAACATATGCATATTTACACACACATACATGCACAATGCACACACATACACTCATAATACACAATACACATACACATGTTCACATACTCTTTCATGCACATTCCATAACCTCATTCTGGCATTTGTGGAGAAGTGAGATCATGGGGCCATCTGGATCATAACCTCTACCAATTGATCATAACGTAGAGACTTGATGGACTCAACAAAATTTTGAATATATAGACTCTAATAGAGATAGTTACAAAATTCAAACAATAATTGTAGCATTGAGATCATTCATAATTGCATCTGGAATTACCTGTGAAGGAAAAATAAGACATGGAGAGAACAACAAACAAACCTATCAATATTGCCCAGCTAATGATAGCAAAATAGAAGGCCCCACAATCCCTCAAAATATCATAATACGATGCTAGCATTTAAAACCTCCAATGTCGAATGTCACACCATGGTTTCTATCAGGCAAGAAATCACCATGTCAAATCAAGCCCACAATTAATCCCATGCTCTACATTGCAGGGTCATGATGCATAGAATTCAAGGTACTAGATAGCGAAGGTTATCATTGGGGTGCAAGAAACCAATAGCTTAGGTGTATAAGCTTTCAAGTTAATTTTTTATTCAAATGGCTACAAATGATATGCTATCTAACAATTCATGGAAACTCTTCAAGTATTCCATGTAAATGAGTGAACAGAGGTACTTTACTAACAATAAGCTATCTAAAAATTCATGGAAAGTCTTTAAGGATTCCATTTAAATGAGTGAATATAGGCATTTTAACAACAAACTAATAAGCTACACTGCTTCTAGAGTGAAATCAATCAAAACAATGAAGGTAGCATAGCAAATCCATCACTAAAGTTGGCTACATGAGTTCCAAATGACTACTGACAAAAAGCTCAACACAACAAAAATCTATATAAATTATCCCTCTTGCAACATTTTTATATTCACAAAGGCATGAAGCATCCAAGACTTCCATCTTGTAAAGTCTAGGAAGATGAACGTGGTTCCTACAAAAGAACACAAGACATTGCCACAACACAAGGCTATTATCAGCTCACATGTGTGGCACTTGAAAAGTCTATATATTTATATAAGTACAGAATTGAGGGCGGCCATCACTAGCACAAAGGGTACCCCTCTTTCTTTCCCTCCAATTCTCACCCCACATGGATGCCTTTGCAAAAGTCCTCACATGGTAATTAGAGCTCTTGATGATCGTGCTAGCCTATTGAGGACTACCTTTCAACCTTGAAAGCAGACCTTCCTGCACATCATGTCCATGAGGATATTGTGCCATTAACTCTAGATAACCCACTCTCAAGGCCATAATTGTCGTATGAATTATTGCCCAAGAACAAGATAAACCACTCTCAAGGCCATTATTGCCGTATGAATTATTACCCAAGTAATTATTTTGCTTCTATTATTGCCCAAGAACAAGTTGTGTATATGAATTATATCACTGTCACTTTTATTTTTAGATGGAAATGAGGCTCTGTCTTCTCGATGCTAACTCTTTGATATTACATACTTCAAACAATGCATTATCTCCTAGGTATTGTGGACCATTCCCAATACTTAAGAGAATGGGAAAGGTGGCTTACTAGCTCAAATTTCCAAATAATAGCTAGATCCATCCAATATTTCATATGCATCGACTTAAGAGAAGGTTGGATGAATATGAAAGACTCACTCCTAATAGTGAGGTAGTAGATCCTATTTTTGTTCAATCTATTCCACATGAGCCCGAGAGGATACTACACACTCAATGGAAATAGATGAGGTGTCATCTACACATAAAGCTCCTAGAAAAGTGGAAATATAGTTCAAAATATAGTGCTACATGGGAGTAGGTTAGCACCCTTCAGATACTATTGTCCACCTTTGCTTTGCCTTCACAAGAGTCTTCTTAAAGGGAAGGATACAAGGAAACACAACATAAAGATGACTATGTACTTAGGATACATGGGGTTCAATAATCTTTGAGCTCGTGAATTGATAGATTGAGTGTCTTCTTCATCTGTCAAAATAGAGGACATCATTGAGGTCTCAACAATGCCACATTGAGTGAACTACAAATGTCAATTGTAAGAGAATCTAGCATAATCATATTTATGAGTAAAGTAAACTTCCTTCCATTGAATGAAGGATCTATACTTTATTTATGTCATTTAGGTTATACTTTCTTTATGTCTTTTAGGGAAGATGACATTAACCTAAATCTCGTCCACTTCCCTTTTTCTTAGAAGAGATATTAATGAATAGTAACTCCTCTAAGCAACTACTCCATGTATGGATTTGAAAAGAGCCATACACTCCAACATAATCATCTTCTTGTACTCTAATATGTGTACATTGTGTCTATGGAGGTATGCTCCAAATGAAAGAGAATACATTCCCTATTACATGGAGGACAAGAACCATATGATTACTCAATAGCTTCCCTTTTGTTTAAAGAAATTGCACCCTATGAATGATGAGTCCTTTTCCCCGTAACCATAAAAAATTTGTTAAAGCGAAAAAATTTTCACCATTCCATATCAATGGATTGCATAGTTTAATCCATGAAGGTATGATCTCACTAAAAACTATAGTAAATTCCATAACTATGATGCAAATCTCATATATTTTTACAAAATGGATTCTTGTGAATCCATCTCCTTGCGTGACTAGACTAGCTTAGGTTAGATGATCATTTGATCGTGAACATACCAAGACTAGATACTTTTCTTCGTACCTTTACATATTGGCCTCCTAAACTTGTTCTCTAACTAGCGGGTCTATGCTCTAAATCATAGATCTAACTAGGGTTCTATGCTCTAAACTATTCATCAATGCTCTCTTGTGAAACCCATTAATATGATGTCGAGTTTTTTCTTCCTATGTGGTTTCCATATTTGACATACCAAATAAAGAGACTAACCACATAGGTTAATTTAATGACCGGTGCTCACTTAAGTGAATCTTTAATGATTTATTAGTGGTCAATCACTTGTATACCCCATAGGCTCCCTTATTATGAGACTCTCCTTGAAGACACACTAAACCTTCACTAAGTCACAGATGTGCATAACCATCTCTCTTTTGAAAGTATATAAGATATTAAATCATATAATTTGAATATGATCTATCTATCCTCTCTTGCTTACCTTGTGATGTTGCTGATCCTTATGTAAAAATTCTCTTATATCTATTTCCCTTTTCCTTTATAATATTTTTTACTATCCAAGTGCATTCTTAGCAAGTCCTTTTTATAGTGTGATTAAATTCCTTAAATTTTTCATTACACTTATATTCTCTTTTAGATGAAAAATATAAGATATCAATATGTTGCTTTAAATGCCTAATCATTTTAATGCACCAACAATGGGAGAGCACATTTTAACCTTTTAGAAATCCGATTTTAGAGCTTCTTTAAGTTTCAACCTTAAAAGGAAATATTATGCACATATGCGTTCTTAGTCTATCTAAAAACAACTATGAGAAGCAAGACCTTCCACATGCAGACATCTTTCAAATACCATGCATTGGAAAACATATTATTGATCAACAATGCACATTATTCATTCCGTACATCCAAAGATATGCATATGGATGCAAATATATCATGCATGCAAAAGAAACATAGGAAAGGATCAAAATTTTGTCTCTGAAATGCTTTGAAGCTATTGAAAATACTCCATAAGAACAAAAAGATGCTCACAAACCTTTGCACTTTTCCTTGTTAAGTCATAATCAATGTTCAAAATGTCTCTTGGAGGCTGAAAGATTATTTTAAATGAACAAGTACAAAAACAAGGTTCCTATACAAATTAATAATCTTCAACCATGTTGGGGGATTCTTGGACAAGAAGGGATTTGAGTGTTTGTAGGAGAAAACGGAAAGACAAGAAGAAAGATACACACTGGAAGCCTCTGTCTATTGATTATAGGAAGACAAATACAATAGTGATGCCCAAATACAATCCAATGCTTCTGTGCAAAATCCCACAGAGAGCTCAAACACAAAATACCAAATACCCAAGGGTCTTGTTGTTGCCGGCCTTCTCTGCACCAAACCTCCACCTTCTCCTAGCCTACACTTGTGCACATCTTGCACCAAGCTTCCAATAAGGGGGAGGGTTGGACACCTGAGACCTTGGGATCCGTGGGGTGAATGGCTTAGCACTTCTCTACACACTTCCTTGGTCACTCTTCATGCACACCTTGCACTTCACTTCTCTATGTCGCACATTGTGTGTCACTTGCACCTCTCTCTCTTGCCCAGCTTAGACTATGCTCACCCTTCCTTCGTCTTAGAATTCGTCCAAGAATAGGCCTTGCCTTGATTTGAGTGTCGATTCACGTACGCTCCTAACTGCAAGAGTATCTTGGTGCTCACTTTGATGTCCCAAGATTGTCTCCACCAGTGGGCAGCCAACGAATCCCTGTTTTGTCCTGTAGTGACTTTAGATTAAAACAAAATTTTTAATTGGGGCCATACTTTCACTTGTGCATATGTTGCCGCTTCACATACTTTCACATTTTCCTTTTAAGTCTTCACTCGTGCTCTCTTAACTTTGAACCTTAGGGAAATTAGAGAAATACCTCTGCAACATGCAACCAACTTTCTCCAATTTACTCTTTGTGAACAATTAATTGTGCACTACCTATGCACTTTGACACTTGAACTTCGACACTGTCTTTGCTCATGCTGATTTTGACCTTGACCCTGTTTGACTTTGTATTACTTTTTGGGGCTCAACAGATGCCCACCACCTAATTGCGCTCTCCGTCCCGGAGAGACCACAGAGCAATTTGAACTTAAAGAAACAACAAAAGGAGGAGGCCAAAGGAGACATATTAAAGGACGAATATAGTCCATTATTATTACCGAGAGAAATTAACATTATTAGTGCAATTGATGCGTTATTCGATGTAAACTTATGTATAGAAGCCGGAAGCTTGAGAATGCTAAGCTAAGGATTAGGTGGAAGAGGGCGGAATGTGTCCAGCATCAGAGGGTGGCGGAGAGGGAGGCATGGGGACGGAAGACTGCTCAATCATGAGCTGGAGTGAACTGAGGCATTTCCTTAGACGGTCCCTTTCGCGCTTTACATGACGGCAACCACATTGTCGCATAAACCCAGGGAATATTGATTTTGGAGATCCGACAAGGCTTTAGTGGCTGAATTAGCCATATCCGATATTTATCTCTTTCTTCCTTGAGTAATCGCACCGACTCCTAGAGGGATTGCCATTGAGATGTGGCCATCCTATTGATATTATCAATGGTAGCAATATACTGTTGATGAATTGAAGCTGCTACTGATACCAAATCCAAGGAAACCCTTGATGCATTAGCACTGCCAATAGCAATCGCACTTGCATCGCAAATTAAATTTAAAAATGATGGCATAACATGAATATCAGCAGGAGGAGCAGAAGGAAGAGATGGGATGCTGGTAAATGTAGCTTGAGGGGGAAAAGAAGCAGGAATGGGAGGCCGAGTGGGAGTAGTGGTTGAATTGGGTGGAGGTAGCGGTGGGGAAGAGACTGCGTGATGAGAAAGGACTGGAGAAGGAGGTTGCAAATTATCCAAAGGGTGGTGGAGGTTATGACTGAAGGTCTATGGAGGAATGGACGAAAGATCAATGGGTATGGAGATAGGAGTGGAAGCGGAGGTTGAGTCAAGCGAGATGTGAGGGGACGGAGGGAGGTTCGAAGTGGAGGGGTGACAGATTGCAGTGGTACGAGCTCTAACTTGCCGAGATTGATAGTCAGGCGACTGAAGGGGAGCAGGGGTGGCAGAACGAATGGAGATGGAAGGGCAGGCTAGTGGAAAGCTATCGGATGTTTGGGTTGGCAACTAATATATTCAAGCAAGGAATGGATCGGAGTAAATAGAGAATGACTTAGAGCCCCAAGTCAGAGCCTCTCGAAGGTGATGTGACCTTAATTGTAAGGATCCATAGATGAGGGCGGCGTAAGGGTATGGCCGGCTATGGATAAAGCAAAATAGAGGATCTGCAATTTGAATGTCGGACCACGGGATGGAGGAAGATTGTTGTATATTATTGAACAATGTATTGTTAAAGTGTTATATTATTAATGTATTAATATGTTTTTGATGTTTCTGATATAGCAGCTGAAGGTTCGTGAGGAGCGTGCAAGGCGTGAAAGGGCGGACATCAATAATCCGAATAATTATTATTTAGCTTGTAAATAAACCTGCGTAGAAGGTTCTATTGTTAGAAAAGTAATGGTTAGAATAAGGGTCGTTGTAGACCGCAATTTCTATTATTCAAAGTAATGGCTTTCGGTAAAAGTTACCAACTTTTAGTTTCACGCCTGCTTTTCGAAGCCACCCTTATGTAACCACTATTTTCGACGTAATCAAAAGTCCTATAAATACATGCACTCTGTGGACTGTCGAAACAGAGTGCATGGGGGGAGATTGCACCCAATACTGCGTTGTGTCTTGTCTCTTGTTGCGTCTATTCTCTGTGTGTTTTCTGTGTCCGTAATCTCTATATGCGCATGAGCAAGATCCTGACAACAGTGGTATCAGAGCTCTGCACGCATCAATACAGAGGGTTCTCTGTTCGCGATTCCGTCTCCGTCTCCGTCTTCGCGTTCGCGATTCCGATTCCGATTCCGTCTCCGTCTCCGTTTCCTGTTCCAGTTTCGGTTTCGGTTTCTGTTTCTGATCCAGAACCAGAACCTACGTCTTCACCTACGTCTTCTCCTTCGGCTTACTCCAAGGTGTCGACTAAGGCAAAGAACTTAGGCAATAACTTAGGCAATACATTGGCAACATTGGCACCCAAGGCTCCCTTGGCGACCGTTGGCTACGCGCGAGGCAATTTTAATTTTTGAGTGGTAATAGAGAGGTTTAGAGTCCCTAAGGTAGGAGGATTTGAACCCACAACCTCCTACTTTTAAGGGAAGTACTTTGACCACTCCACCATCTCTTGGAGTTGTACTCAAGTCTCTCTCTCTCTCTTACTTGTGGAAGGCGCTCGCGGCGATTTCAAGGATGGACCCAACAGAGAATTAAGTGTAACTTTCAATCCGTAGGTCGGATTGAGGCGTGTAATATACCGTTGGAAAGCTCTCGGAACGAACTTTCCAATGAGCTAGCTTGGAAGTGTGAATTCCTTCAAAATCATTGGGTGGCACTTGAGTGAGTGTTCAAGATATCAAGCAAGGTTGAGAGCAAGGATCCAAGAGCACCATGGAGGATCACAGTAATTCACCTTTACCTGGAGTTTCATTCGAGCAAGGGTTAGAGATTATGAACCAAGAACTTCAAGCACTTCAAGAACCAAGGGTTAGAGATTATGAACCAAGAACTTCGATTTTCTAAATCAGAAAATCGAGTTCGCCACTAATTATTTGGTAGGCAGACCGCAGCAATGGTGGAATGATCTTTGTCATACTGCAGATTGTCCACGCACATGTAAAGCTTTTCAAGAAGAGTTTAAGGATTCATTTCTACCTTTAAAGTTTACTTTACATGTTTGATAATTGTGATGCATTTACATATTGAATTTAGTTTATAGGAGCATATTCAAGTTTTGCTTGCCCAAATTCATTAGAAAGACTATGTCCGCATCTCACAGATACTTTTAATAACTTAACACCTCCATGAACATTTCCATGCATGTGTTTTTACATGGAACATGCCTATGTTTTTTTTATTTTTTTCGTTCAGTGATGAAACATGTGACTGGCTATCCATGTTTATTATTTTATCAACTGAGGTCAGTTGTCTTTTCAACTGAGGGGCATGTTATGAATTATGGAATATGTTGAACAAGTAATTGTTGGAGTGTTAAATTATTAATGTATTATGGAAGATGTTGGACAATGCATTGTTGGATTGCAATATAGAATAGCCAATGCATTGTTGGATTGAAATATCGAATAGCCAATGCATTGTTGGATTGTAACATGAAATATGTTGGCCAATGCATTGTTGGATTGTAACAGTAATATGGAATATGTTGAACACTGCATTATAATTGTTAGAGTGTTGAATTATTTTATCAACTGAGGTCAGTTGCTTGTCAACTGAGAGGCATGTTGTATATTATTGAACAATGTATTGTTAAAGTGTTATATTATTAATGTATTAATATGTTTTTGATGTTTCTGATATAGCAGCTGAAGGTTCGTGAGGAGCGTGCAAGGCGTGAAAGGGAGGACATCAATAATCCGAATAATTATTATTTAGCTTGTAAATAAACCTGCGTAGAAGGTTCTATTGTTAGAAAAGTAATGGTTAGAATAAGGGTCGTTGTAGATCGTAGTTTCTATTATTCAAAGTAATGGATTTTGGTAAAAGTTACCAACTTTTAGTTTCACGCCTGCTTTTCGAAGCCGCCCTCATGTAACCACTATTTTCGACGTAATCAAAAGTCCTATAAATACATGCACTCTGTGGACTGTCGAAACAGAGTGCATGGGGGGAGATTGCACCCAATACTGCGTTGTGTCTTGTCTCTTGTTGCGTCTATTCTCTGTGTGTTTTCTGTGTCCGTAATCTCTGTATGCGCGTGAGCAAGATCCTGACAACAAAGATGGGCTACACAGCAGAAAGAAAAAGATGAAATAATTAAGGAGGGACATCATCCTCATGGAAAATCTTGCATTGTAGGCAAAGGTTTCGCGATAGAAGTCGATAGTGGCGTTTGGTGACAAACCAGAATATAAAAAAGGTGGGTTTCGAAAGTTTATGAGGGAGGACCCGAGACCCTCCGTAAGAGCTGGAATGGAAAGGCTATCAGAGCAGAAATGAGGGAATAATCGATGAGCTTCATAAACATCGCTATTATTGGGAGGATCATTCAAAATAACATTAGCTAATCCCCTGAGACTAGACTGATTTAGGTATTCTTCAGAAAAAAAAGTTAATCAGTTTGACAGAGGGTAGAGATAAATGAATGCGAATCTTGAGGTTTAAATCAGTAGGAATATACGGACGTAATCAGCTGAAGGGGAATTTGGTGGAGAATTTTGTGAATTGGAGGGAATGGAAGCGATGGAAGGGGGAGATGCGCGAGGTAGGGAGGGTGGGCTATACAAGGCAGTTGAATCTGAGGGTACCGAGTAAGTTGGGATGTTAATAAAAATGGGATCAAGATTGGAAACGAGAAGGATACCGCTATCCATATGTTGAGTTGAAGGCAAAGTAGGGAGGGCGATGTTCGAAGCCGGGGGTCTCATGAGGGGGGTAATGGGGCTAGATGAGCGATCTCAGAAGGGGGGTAATGGGGCTAGGTTGTCTGCAGGGCCGAAGGGGTAAAAATCAGAAGGGTCCTATGTGGCGAGAGATTCATCCATGAAGATAGTAAAAAGGGTTCCCGATTGTAGCGGAAGGTAGGGAAGCGCGTTTGAGATTGTTTATTGTTGTGATGAGTTGATTGCACTTGGGTGTCAATGATTGGAAAATGAGGGTAGGATGGGCCTTGGTTAGGGTGTGATGGGGCATGCGGTCAGCCGAATTGAGGAGAAATGGAGAGGGTTGTAGGCTGCGGATGAGGGGGAAGATATGGGAAGGGTGGGAAGGTGGATGCGACGAGGAGTTGGGAGGCTAGGAAGAATGGCAGGTATGGGGCATCATTGTTACAGGTACGAGTGGAGAATGTCGATGGTAGGGTGGCAGTTCGAGCAATAGGGGTGGAAAAGTTGGGGAGAAGGATGGGGATAGGGAGGATTGGCACTGCGATGGAGGGTGGAGATGGGAGGCGGGGGCAGAGGTGTAGACGGGGGTGGAGATGTGGAATTGGAGGGGGAGGTAGGGAAGTGTGGGGGTTGGATTTTTGGTGGGTATGGAGGAGGGGAGGCCGAGGCGGGGGTGGCGCTGCGTTGGAGGGGGAAGAGAGGAGGCGGGGCAGTGGTGTAGGCGGGGGCGGAGGTGTGGGGGTGGGAGGGGTGGTAGGAATGGATGAGGGGAGGCAGAGGCAGGGGAGGCGCTGCGGTGGAGGGGGAAGAGGGGAGGCGGGGCAGTGGTGTAGGCGGGGTGGAGATGTGGGGGTGCGAGGGGTGGTGGAGATGGAGGAGGGGAGACAGAGGCGGGGGAGGCGCTCGGTGGAGGGGGAAGAGGGGAGGCGATGGTAGGGGTGTAGGCGGGGGTGGAGGTGTGGGGGCAGGAGGGGTGGTGGGGATGGAGGAGGGGAGGCAAAGGTGGGGGAGACGCTGCGGTGGAGGGGGAAGACGGGAGGCGGTGGCACGGGTGTAGGCGGGGGTGGGAGGGGTGGTGGGGATGGAGGAGGGGAGGCAAAAGCGGGGGAGGCGCTACGGTGGAGGGGGAAGAGGGGAGGCGGTGGCAGGGGTGTAGGCGGGGGTGGAGGTGTGGGGGTGGGAGGGGTGGTGGGGATGGAGGAGGGGAGGCAGAGGCGGGGGAGGCGCTTGGTGGAGGGGGAAGAGGGGAGGCGGTGGCAGGGGTGTAGGCGGGGGTGGAGGTGTGGGGGTGGGAGGGGTGATGGGGATGGAGGAGGGGAGGCAGAGGTAGGGGAGGCGTTGCGGTGGAGGGGGAAGAGGGGAAGCGGTGGCAGGGGTGTAGGCGGGGGTGGAGGTGTGGGGGTGGTGGGGATGGAGGAGGGGAGGCAGCGAGGCGGGGGAGGCACTCATTGGAGGGGGAAGAGGGGAGGCGGTGGCAGGGGTGTAGGCAAGGGTGGAGGTGTGGGGGTGGGAGGGGTGGTGGGGATGGAGGAGGGGAGGCATAGGCGGGGGAGGCGCTGCGGTGGAGGAGGAAGAGGGGAGGGTAGGTGCGGAGGTGGAGGGTGCTAGAGGGAGGGCAGAGGTGGAGGGCACTGTGGGGAGGCCGGGGGAGGAGGGGGTAGCAGAGGAGTTGGGTGGGGATGAGGGAAAAGTTGGATGGGGGATGTTGAGGTGGAGAATTGGAGATGTAAGAGGTGGGGTGTTGGAGATGAGGATGGTGTCACAGATGAGTGAGTAGGAGCCTGGTGGAGTGTTTTGGTGGAGACGGAGGTGGGTTGGTGGATAATAGAGTGGCATGGACAGAGCACCCAATTTCAAGGAAGAGTTCCGGATTACATGAGATAGTGGCTAACTGATGGGTTTCAATATATAGCCTCTTTAACTCCAATTAAAGTGAGGTGTACTGTGAATCACATGAAAGAGTGGTTTATGTGACAAAGCCTCATTTAAAGGAGGGGATAAAGTATGTTCAAAAGAGTGGTGTTGCAAGGATGATCTCACCTACAAAAAACCACTTTAATTGAAAGGGCAAAATTAAAAGTTCATTCTAGAGAAAAGGGGCCATAGAAAAAATTAACGCCAAAATTTGATTGGATATCTAGTAATTTCACATGAAAGTTTATAAAGAGAAAGAAAACTAATGGAAATAAAAGAAAAGGGATGATATGATTATTCAAAACAAAACAACAGCTGAGCAAAAAATGAAAGAAAGGGATAGGGTAATTTTATTTAAAAGCAAATTGTTTATACAAACTGGAGAACCCAGGTGATTTGTTATCTTCAATTGTGTTGATGATAGGTCTTGAGCCTTGAAATATTGACCAGCGATAGGGCCTCTCCCTTGAGCATCTCTAACTGCACAGCACCCTAATTCAACATCTTTTTAATGCGAAAAGGGCCTTCCCAGTGTAGGATCCATTTCCCTTTAGCTTGAGTAGACATCTGTGGTTTGTGTAAAAAGAACTAAGTCACCTGGCTTCAAAGTTTTAGGCCACAAGTTTTTGTCATGAGTTTCCTTTCTCTTGAATTGAATCTTTTCTAATTGTTTGGAGGCTAGAATCCGGGATTCTTCCAATTTGTGCAAGGTTGTGATCCTATCTGAGACTTTTGAGCTGCTTTTTGTCTGAACCCCTTCAGTTCTGATCGAGCCATGTATAAACTCAAATGGTTCTATGGGGGCAATTCCATAAACCAGTTGAAATGGAGAAAATCCAGTTTCTTTATAGGCTAATCTGTATGCCCACAATGTACCAAGATAAGCTTTACCCCAAGTGGCAGGTTGTAGCATACATTCCTGTCACAGCATGGTAATCAATACCTTATTTGTGGACTCAGCGTGGCCATTTGCCCTGGGATAATAAGAACATGAAGTCCTATGGATATCTTATACTTGTTAAAGATTTCGTGTAAAATCTTATTCATGAAGTGTGTTCCTTGATCTGTGCAAATCTCTAGAGGACACCCAAACCTACAGAAAATATTGCTGAATAAAAAATAAGCCACTATTTGTGTTGTGCAATCAGTTGAAGCAATTGCGTCAGTCCACTTTATAGCATAGTCTGTTGCAATTAGTAAATATTTATATCCATGTGGGAAAGAGTAAGGATATATAGGTCCTACAAAATCCAATCCCCACTTCTCAAATGGTTGCCACTTTGTAGGTATTGTTAGGGGGTTATTTCTCTGCTTGGTGGGTTTAGGGCCGCATCTTCGGCAGATGTCACATATCTTAGCCCTATCATTTGAGTCTCTGAAAAGGGTGGGCCACCATAATCCTACATCTAGAATTCTTTGGCCCATGATATGACCTGGAAGGTGCCCACCACCTAGACCTTCATGTGCCCTTCTTAGGATATCCCATGTCTCCTCCTTTTCTATGCATTTCCTCAAACAACCGTCTTTCCCATGCCTGTATAGTTTACCTTGAATATGTGTAAATGGTCTGCTGTTGATTAGTAGCCTCTTCTTTTGCACTGAGCTTGCCTTTTCTGGGTACATTCCAGCTGTGATGAAATACTTTATGTCCTCATACCAACCCTGAGCCTGTACAGTAAACAAATTGGTATCTGGAAAATCATCATTTACCCCAATTGCCTGATCCCTTATGTTAATCCGGGATAAGTGGTCCGGCCATTACATTTTCTTTACCTGGTCTATGGACTACAGAAAAATCAAATTCCTGGAACAGCATTAACCACCTCCATATTCTACTAGTTGCTTGTGGTTTGTTGCACAAGTATCTGAGTGGTTGGTGATCGGTTATAATAACAAATTTCACTCCTAGTAAGTAATGATGAAATTTTTGGACAGCAAAAACCATGGCTAAGGCTTCCCTTTCTGTGGTGCTATAATTCCTTTCAGCCTTGGTCAAAATTCGACTGGCATATTGAATTGGTCTATCCACCTTAAATTCTTCACTGGGTTGGGTCAAAACTGCCCCTACTGCATATGCACTTGCGTCTACATGTACATGAAAGATTTTTGACCACTCAGGTGTGATCAAAATGGGAGCAGATACTAACCTTGACCTTAATGTTTGATATGCTTTTTCCTCTTCTTCTTCCCATTTAAAAGGTACTTCCTTGCCTATAAGCCTAGCCAATGGCCTGGCTATACCTGCGTACATCTTAATAAATCTTCGGTGGTAACCCGTATGGCCTAAAAAACTTTGCATCTCTTTTGGAGATTTAGGTCCAGCTAACTTTAATATAGCTATAATTTTGTCTGGATCAGGTGCCATACCTTTGGAAGATACCACATGTCCCAAGAGAGTACCTTCCGTCACTAGAAAATGGCATTTGTTTGGGTTCAGTTTTAGCTTTGTTTCTTTGCACCTCTTAAAAACTTGTTGTAACTGAATTAGATGCTTCCCTAAATAATCCAATGGAGTCTCTGCAAGAGTACCTGAAAAGGATGAAAAGTCATCCATGAAGATTCTGAGAGACTCTAGTAGCAATGGGCCAAAAATAAGATTAACTGTTTGGTTGAAGGTAGCAGGAGTGGATGGATATTTGATTATATCCACTGAATCTGTCCATGAAGCTGTAAAGAGTATGTCCAGCTACTTCTTCTATGACCTATTCCGCAAATGGCATTGGAAATCCATCTGGGATTGTGACCTTGTTCAATGCTCTAAAGTCCACACATATTCTGATCTTGTTAGTGTTTTTCTTTGGGACAATTACCATAGGAGATAGCCCTATCCAATGGAATCCCATCCATAGAGCCAAAGATGATACGGAATCTGTGCATTCCATAGGATCAGAATCCTCATGGATGCATGAAGACACCCACTTATGGATGTGCAAAGTAGCAGTAGAAGAAGAGAAGAGAGAAGAAGCCAGAGAGATAGGTGCAAAAGAAACACATAGATCAATTCAAGACCCAGCCTATGCGCCTGTAGTTTTTCCTGACAAAGAATTTGAACCCCACGGCTGGGCAGAAATCCTAGCAACAATGGATGTAGCCATCAATGAAGAACAATGGACACCTCACTGTGATGAAGATGGCTATGACATTTCAGTCTTCTCCATAGAACCCATCATGGGAGAGGCAGTGTTAGAAGAATGCGAACCTAACCCTGATGCATTTGAGGATGCAAATGACTCCGATCTAGAGTCAATCATTATGGACCCACCTTTTGCATCAGATGAAGAATACTTCTATGGAGTAGAATTTCAACCCCAGAGGTATGGAGAGGTTACAAATGATGTAAGGATAGCCACACATGTGACCCCGAAGGAAGAAGGGAAGAAAAGAAAGAAGAGAGCAGTCACACCATAAGAGGAAGAATCTTTGTTTGAGGTCCCAGAAAATTTTAAGAAGTATGAGATAGATGACAGGAGAGTCATGATCAGAATGCCTAAACGAGAGGCACAATCAGGAGAGGCCTATGATAACAAAGAAACCACAAAGAAAATTGTGGTAGCCATGGAAGAAGGAGAAGAGAGATGCACTTACATAGGACATGACCTGACGGAAGAAGAAGAGCAAGAATTGATAGCCTTGCTAAGAGAATACAGAGATGTGTTCGCTTGGAGTTACAAGGACTTGAAAGGTGTGGACCCTGACATATGCTCACACACCATCCCCATGACCTCAGATGCCAAACCCTCTAAGCAAAAGCCATATACATACAATGATAATTACGCTGCCAAGATCAAAGAGGAGATAGATAGACTGGTTGAAGCTGGATTTATCTATGAAATTGAGCACACTGAATGGGTATCCCCCATTGTAGTGGTGCCCAAAAAGAATGGTAAATTACGTGTATGCATTAACTTAAAGAAGGTCAATGCAGCCACAATCCGAGATAACTATCCGCTTCCCATCACAGAACATCTCTTAGAAAGAGTAGCAGGCAAGGAAGTGTACAGCTTCCTTGATGGATTTTCGGGCTACAATCAAGTAGCCATAGCTCCAGAGGATCAGCATAAGACAGCTTTTGCCACAGAATGGGGCATATTCGCCTTTCGGGTAATGCCATTTGGGCTTACCAATGCACCAGCAACCTTCCAGAGGCTGATGTGCCATGTATTTAAGGAGTTCCTGAGGAAGAATTTAGAAGTCTATGTTGATGATCTTTGTGCTCATTCCAACATCAGACAAACCCATATTCCTGAACTGAGACAAAGTCTGCCTAAACCTAGAAAAGTGCGTTTTCATGGTCAGGCAAGGTAAGATTTTAGGACACATAGTGTCAAAGAATGGCATATCCACCGATGAAGAAAAAGTGAGAGCCATAGCCGAGTTACCTAGGCCAAAGAATGTCAAGGAAGTACAAGCTTTCATGGGGCATTGTGGTTACTACCACCGGTTCATTCACATGTATGCTATCATTGCAAAGCCCATGTACGGACTTCTGACTAACTTTGAGTGGACTGGTGAATGTGAGAATTCCTTCCAAGAGCTTAAACGAAGGTTATGTTCAGCACCAATCCTGACCATGCCAGATTGGAATAAGCCTTTCCATGTTCATGTGGATGCATCCAATTATGCCATTGGATGTGTGCTTGCTCAACCTACTGGTGAAGGTAATATGGATCTTCCAATTGCCTATGCTAGTAGACAATTGAATGCAGCTGAACGAAATTATACCACTACGGAGAGAGAAGGATTAGGCATGGTATATGCAGTTAAAAAGTTTAGACATTATTTGCTTGCAAATAAGTTTAAATTTTTTACTGACCATCAGGCATTGTTGTACTTGGTAAACAAACCATGCAATACAGGTCGATTAGTAAGGTGGGTTCTCTTACTAATGGAATATGACTTTGAGGTTGTGGTGAGAAAAGGGAGGACTCATTTGAGAGCAGACCATCTCTCTAGGCTCACATCTGGAGAAGCTCCACAAGGAGTGTCAGATGACCTTCCTGATGCTTACTTGTTTAATTTGGAAGTGGTGCCGTAGTGGGCTAAGCCATTAGTGCCAGTATTGACATATGGGCCTAACCACCCAGTAATAGCCACACAGGATAGGGAGGTTGTAAAAGCCCAGAAGTACCACATCATGGCGGGAAGTATGTACAAGCACACGGATCAAGGGATCTTGGCTTGTTGTGTGGAAGAGGATGAGTACGTTAAATGGTTGCAATTAGCACATGTAGGTGCATTAGAGCAACACTACTCAAAGCAACGAACCCTACAGACACTAAGGAGACTCGGGGTGCATTGGCCGACTATGGAAGCTGATGTCCAAAAGTTGTGCAAGGAACGCCCAATCTGCTGCACTAAACCACCTGTGGAACATGCCACTCTTTATCAAGTGTCCATAGTGCCGGATTGGAGTGAACCACTAGTATCCTTTCTGAGGACGAAAACATTCCCTCCAGACATGACTCTGACTAGGAATAGGAGTTTAGAACAAGAAGCCCAGGATTACTCACTCATTGGTGATAATCTATACAAACATGGTAAAGACGGTTACCTGAGACTATGTGTCCATGAGAGTGAATATCTCAAAATCTTGGACACTGCTCACCAAGGTGTAGCAGGAGGACACTTTGGACCAGATCGGGTGATCAAGGCGATACTATTTGCGGGCTTCTGGTGGCCGACCCTTCACATGGATGCACATACCTATGTGAAACGATGTGATGTCTGTCAGAGAACTCAATATCCTATACGTAAAGATGAGATGCCACTGAAACCTATGATGGGTGGACGTGCATTCTCTAAGTGGGGAATAGACTTCGTAGGTCCTATTAATCCCCCAGCTAAGGGTTCCCATGCAGAATATATCATTGTTGCGACAGACTATCTAACAAAGTGGGTAGAGGTAAAAGCCACAACGAAAAACGATGCTCAAACAACAGCTAAGTTTTTATTTGAGAATGTGTTCACTAGATACGGGCTACCTATAGAGCTAGTTAGTGATAGAGGCACTCACTTCTTGAATGAAGTTATTGAAAATCTGCTCCAAGAATTCTTGGTAGTACATAAGAAGTCTGCCCCCTATCACCCTCAAGCAAATGGCCAGGCTGAGAGCACCAACAAGATCTTATGCAATGTATTGACGAAATTAGTGAACAATAAACACTTTGATTGGGACAAACAGCTACACCATGCTGTTTGGGCATACCGAGTCGCCTACAAAACGGTACTCCAAGCCACACCTGTTGGTGCATATCAATCACCAATTGAAGATTTGGAATGAAGAAAATGGATATATTCACAAGAATGAAGGACATGTACACATATGTACATTAGTTATAACACAGATTACATATACTTATGTTTTGATGAGAGTTTGTACATAGATGTCTATAAATACTTTGAGAAAAGTCGGGGCATGTATGAGAGCTTATGAGAGCATATGTAGAAACCAAGATTGAGGAAGTTAGGAGCCAAGAAATAGAGAAAAGTTAGTTTGAGTTAGCTCTCATCACTCAGTTGTAAGTTTCTGAGTTAATGAAGAAAGTTTGCGCCCGATCTTTTCGTGTCTGCTCCTTCTGTGTTTGATCATTTGTGAAATCCTTTTGAGGATATCTAAGTTGTTAGTTAATGAGCCTGTGACCTGAATTTCAGAGTCTAATTGTAATCAGGTTAGGAGAATTGTTAGTAGGAACATTCATATGTGTTGAGTGTCTACAGTTCTCTGAAACAGGCGCAAATTTCGTGTTTAATCTTTTGATCAGTGCTCACTCCATAGTTTAAAGTTTTGTGCAAGCAAGCACTTAATCTTTAAGTTGGAAGGTGATCTACTCGTGGCTAAAAGCATTTGGCAAAACGGATTAGATATTGTGAGAACCAAAGTTAAGAAGTTAGGGGTATAGAATCGACTGTTCTGAGTAACAGATTCTGACATAGGTAACTTGTGAAAACAATTTCTCAAGTTATACTAAAGTTTTTCAAGTGATTCAACTTGGAGGTGATGCGCAATCCCTAGGAGATGATTTGTACAAAGTTTCATCAAAAACTTTACACGTTTGATAAGTCAATGTGAAGAAATTCTGCAGCAGACTTTTATGTGTTTCACTTTCTTCACAGATTTTCTTAATTTTGATAATTTGGAGATTGGACCTATAATTTAGTGAAGGTTTTGACTTACTCTTGACATAGAGGTGTTCTAAACTCAAGAGTAGGTTGTTCTTTTGGAGATTAACACTCTCCATCAGTGGTATCAGAGCAGGAGACATCAAATCAAGGAAAGGAAGGTCCCGACTGCTGCAGATTCAAGAAGTTCAACATTTGAAGAACTAAGAAGTGAAAGCTTGGAGTCAAAAGGCTGAGGAGAAGTCTACTCGACATCAAGAAAGGCAAAAGAAGCCTAATTCGAAGTAAAGGTACATACATTGCTTGTAAAGCTTGAAGTTTTCAATACACAGGTGGACACAAGATGGGAGATGCTCTACAGATAGAGAAATTGGATAGGGAAAACTATCCTGCATGGTCAATGAGAATGGAAGCTCATCTTATGAGCAAAGATTTGATTGGTTACATCACAGGAGAAGAAGAGAAGCCAGAGTTCAGAGATCCTAGTGTTCCAACTAGGGAAGAGTTAGCAGATCTTAAAAATTGGATGAAGAAAGATGCTCAAGCTAGGAGCATTATCTACATGGGAGTCAATGATTACTTGTTACCTCACATTAGAGGTCTTGAAAGTGCTACTGACATATGGAATGCTTTGGAGGAGCATTTTCAGAACACTACAAAGTCAAGGAAGGCATCCTTATGGGCAGAGTTTACTACCTTCAAGAAGAAGGCTTCTCAGTCCATCTCAGATTATGTGACAAGGATGAAAGATATTGCAGATGCTTTAGGAGCTGTTGATGAAGACATTGAGGAAGATAAATTGGTAAGGCAAATTCTTACAGGGTTGAGAGGTGATGACAAATGGAAGCCATTTATTTTGTCTACAGAACTATCACTTGACCATTTCACTCCTGACTTAAATCAATTGTTAGGTCATATGCTAACATTTGAGCAGGATGTTAAAGGAGATGGTGACAAGAGTACAGGTCATGCAATGTACTCAAAGGACAAGAAGAAGAATAGCAAAGGAAAACAACAAGCAAGTGAAGATGAAGGAACAACTACTCAAGCCAACTTCCTAAGAGGAAGAGGAGGTGGCAAAGGTAGAGGAAGAGGCAGGAACAATAAAGATGGAGGCAAAGCTTGCTGGATTTGTGGTAAGACAAATCACTTAGCTAATGATTGTTGGCACAATACTCAGAATAATAATGGATATAATCAAAATTATAATGCAAGAGGAAGAGGTGGCAGAAATCAAAGAGGTAATTACAGAGGTAGAGGTGGAAGGAATTACTTTGGAAGAAATGCAGGTAGAGGATTCCAAAGTCAACAATACAACAACACCTACTACAATTATGCTTCAGATCAAAAGGAAGATTCAACATTGATAATGAATGCAACTTGTGAAAGGCAGAGTGAAGATCAAAGAGTCTTCTACATTGACTCAGGGTGTAGCAATCACCTGAGTGGTAACATATCTTTGATGACTGATTTGGAAAGTAAAGTTTTTAATCATGTTGTCCAAACAGGTGACAACACAAAGCACAATGTGAAGTCAATAGGATCAGTGAAGGCCAAGGATGGAAGCACCTTATTGAGTAAGGTCTTGTATGTTCCTACAATCCCTAAGAATTTGATAAGTGTAGGTCAAATTGTTGAAAAGGGATATGAAGTAAGGTTTACTAATGATGGAGTATATGTGGAAGACCCTAGCCAAGGGTATAAACAGATTGTTTCAGGAAAAAAAGAAGGAAGACTATTTACATTGAAGATTCAAGGTAACATTGGTCATGCTATGTTCACATATGGAGGACATAAGATCTCTGAGTTAGATCTTTGGCACAAGAGGCTTGGACATTTCAATGAAAGAGGTATTAAAGATATGGTTAACAATGGTTCAGTGCTTGGATTGCCTAATGTTGCAGGTCAACATATGACATACAAATGTGAGGCATGTCAATTAGGTAAGGCTCATAAACATTCCTATTCCAAGCATGGTTTTATGCACTCAGAGAAGCTTGAGTTGGTACACACAGATGTGTGGGGACCATCAAAAGATTTCAGTATAAATGGATCAAGGTATTATGTGATTTATGTTGATGATGCTACTAGGTGGATCACTATTTATGTGATCAAAGATAAGTCAGAAGTGTTTAATACATTTAAACACTATCATGCATATGCAGAAAGAATTACAGGTCATAAGTTGAAGAGACTAAGGTCAGATGGAGGGGGAGAGTATTTCTCAAATGAGTTCAGTGATTACTTATGGAATGCAGGTATAAAAAGGGAAATTACTTGCAGGTACTCTCCTCAACAAAATGGTGTTGCAGAAAGGAGAAATAGAACTCTTGTTGAGTTTGCAAGATCCATGATGAAGGAGAAAAATTGCCCTAATTATTTGTGGGCTGAGGCTGTAAATACAGCCACTTATTTGGTCAATAGGTTACCATGTAAAGCCTTGCAGGGTATGACACCATATGAGGCTTGGTGGGGTAAGAGACCTACCTTAGATCATTGCAGAGTTTTTGGGTGTGTGGCATATGCATATGTGCCATCACAATTAAGACACAAATTGGAACCCAAAGCTGAAAAGTATGTTTTCATTGGCTATGATGACAAGCAGATGGGCTATAGGTTGTGGAGTCCATCAACAAAACAATTTATGGTTTCTAAAGATGTTACATTTGATGAACAAAGCACTTGGTATGCAGGTACAATCAAAATCAATACAGATGATGAAGAAGAGGTGAGTCAAAGAAAAGGTAAATCAAAAGTTCAAATATTTGATGAGCAAGAGAATAATGAAGTGCAGGTTGAGGTGGAAGAGACACCAAGATTTGATCCTGAATGTGAAGAGCCAGAAACCTCAAGGAATGGAGAACTCAGAAGGTCAACAAGAAATAGGTGGCAACCTACAAGGTATAGTTATGATACTTCATTTCTAGCCACAAAAGATTATGCTTACATGGTGAATACAGATGAAGACCCTTCTACTTATGAAGAGGCAAAAGGTAAGGAAAAATGGGAGAGTGCTATGCAGGAAGAATATGATGCACTATTGGAGAATCAAACTTGGGATTTGGTTCCTAAACCAAATAGTCAGAAGATTATTGGAAGCAAATGGGTCTACAAGACAAAAAGGTTTGCAGATGGAAGTGTGTCTAGGTACAAAGCTAGACTTGTGGTCAAAGGTTTTGCTCAAACATATGGTATTGATTATGATGAGACCTATAGTCCTGTGGCAAAGATGACAACCATAAGGACACTTATTGCTATTGCTGCATGTAAAGGTTGGAAGCTATGTCAACTTGATGTGAAGAATGCTTTTTTAAATGGTTATATTTCAGATGATGTATTCATGGAGCAACCTCAAGGGTTCAAAGATAAAAGGTATCCAGATTATGTGTGCAAGCTCAAGAGAGCTTTGTATGGCTTGAAGCAAGCTCCAAGGGCATGGAACTATAGACTTGTGAAGTTCCTAAAAGAACTTGGATTTCAGGTGTCTAAAGCAGATAGTAGCTTGCTTGTCAAGGCAAGTGAAAATGGTTTCATATACATGTGCATATATGTTGATGATATAATTCTTACAGGTACAGATGAAGAAGGAATACAAAGGCTTAAGAGGCAAATGGAAAAGGAGTTCAAGATAAGTGACTTGGGAGACTTGTCATACTTCTTGGGCATGGAGATAACATATACTCAACATGGAGTATTTGTGACCCAAGAAAGGTATTTGAAGAACTTGTTAATCAAGTTTAAAATGGATGATTGCAGGGTAGCACCTACACCAATGGAGGTGAATCACAAATTGAGTAAGTATGGAGGTGAAGAATTCAAAGACATGAGACAATATCAGAGTTTGGTTGGTAGCCTTATCTATGCTACTCTAACTAGACCTGATTTATCATATGCAGTAGGGGTTTTGTCTCAATTTATGCATTGCCCAAGGAAAGAACATTGGATTGCAGGACAAAGGGTGTTGAGGTACATTAAGGGTACACTCAATGAAGGTTTGTATTATGGGTTTACCTCAGATACAAATATCAAAATTTATAGTGATGCAGATTGGGCAGGTAATCCAGATGATAGAAGATCTACATTTGGATACATGTGTTATGTGGGAGATAAACTTATCTCATGGTGTTCCAAGAAGCAACATACAGTTGCTTTATCTTCTACAGAAGCAGAGTATAAAGGCATGGTTGAAGCTGCAAAGGAAGTAATTTGGGTCAAGACATTGATGAAGAGTCTTGATATTATGCATGGGATACCAATCATATATGGAGATAACATGAGTTCATTGTATTTAGCTGCTAATCCTGTTTTTCATGCCAGGACCAAACACATTGAGATTCAGTATCACTTTCTAAGAGAGAAAGTGATGGATAAGGAGATTGAAGTCATACATACTTCAACAAAGGATCAGATAGCTGATATGCTTACAAAGAGCTTGGATGGACCAAAGCTACAGAAGTTTAAGGACATGGCAGGTATAAAGAAGAAAGGAGAAACCTCAATTGATGATTGAGGGGGAGCTGTTGGTGCATATCAATCACCAATTGAAGATTTGGAATGAAGAAAATGGATATATTCACAAGAATGAAGGACATGTACACATATGTACATTAGTTATAACACAGATTACATATACTTATGTTTTGATGAGAGTTTGTACATAGATGTCTATAAATACTTTGAGAAAAGTCGGGGCATGTATGAGAGCTTATGAGAGCATATGTAGAAACCAAGATTGAGGAAGTTAGGAGCCAAGAAATAGAGAAAAGTTAGTTTGAGTTAGCTCTCATCACTCAGTTGTAAGTTTCTGAGTTAATGAAGAAAGTTTGCGCCCGATCTTTTCGTGTCTGCTCCTTCTGTGTTTGATCATTTGTGAAATCCTTTTGAGGATATCTAAGTTGTTAGTTAATGAGCCTGTGACCTGAATTTCAGAGTCTAATTGTAATCAGGTTAGGAGAATTGTTAGTAGGAACATTCATATGTGTTGAGTGTCTACAGTTCTCTGAAACAGGCGCAAATTTCGTGTTTAATCTTTTGATCAGTGCTCACTCCATAGTTTAAAGTTTTGTGCAAGCAAGCACTTAATCTTTAAGTTGGAAGGTGATCTACTCGTGGCTAAAAGCATTTGGCAAAACGGATTAGATATTGTGAGAACCAAAGTTAAGAAGTTAGGGGTATAGAATCGACTGTTCTGAGTAACAGATTCTGACATAGGTAACTTGTGAAAACAATTTCTCAAGTTATACTAAAGTTTTTCAAGTGATTCAACTTGGAGGTGATGCGCAATCCCTAGGAGATGATTTGTACAAAGTTTCATCAAAAACTTTACACGTTTGATAAGTCAATGTGAAGAAATTCTGCAGCAGACTTTTATGTGTTTCACTTTCTTCACAGATTTTCTTAATTTTGATAATTTGGAGATTGGACCTATAATTTAGTGAAGGTTTTGACTTACTCTTGACATAGAGGTGTTCTAAACTCAAGAGTAGGTTGTTCTTTTGGAGATTAACACTCTCCATCAACACCCCTTTCAGATGGTATTTGGCCAAAATGCAGTGCTACCATTGGAATTCTTAATACCTACACTGAAAGTAGCACAAGAGCATGAATGGACGGGTCATGAACTCTCCTCTAGACTATTTGACCTTGAACGATTAGGAGAAACAAGACTGAGGGCGGCAGTAGGGATATATGCAGCTAAGAAACGATAGAAGGCATATTTTGATGCCCATATTAAGGATAAAGGCTTGAAAGCAGGAGACCTGGTACTAGTCTACACTTTGAAACAACATGCGAGGAAACTAGAGAAAAGAGGTTACGGACCCATGATAATTAATAGGATCTCAACGAGTGGAGCAGTACAGCTTGCCACCTTAGAAGGTGATGTTCTTCCAAGCTACATTAGTGGATGCAGGGTCAAGTTGTATCAGGAACCACTCACAGAGGAAATGCTAAGTCAACTCAACACTGCTAAGAAACGCAAAGAAGAAGAAAAGCGGATTCGAAAAGAAGCTCAAGCAGAAGCCTTAGAGCGCATACGGAGAATGAAATTAAGAAGACAAGGTAGAGAGCAACCTACGCCAGATGCATATGCAGATCAAGGATATCACGTGGCTATGTGTGAAGTTTCAGATATCAGCTCCCATAGGATAATTGATCGACGTCCTTTTATAACCTTAGATATAGGACACGGGAAGGGTGCAAGGACTGTAAGAGCCTTGATTGACTCAGGTGCAGCCACTAGTGCTGTTAAATTGTCTTACTGTCAAGAGTTGAAATTAACTATTAATCCTATAGAAGCATATCTCATAGGATTGGGAGGTGTGGAAACCCCTTGCATGGGCGAGGTGGAACTTCCCCTCTATATTCAAGACGAAGCAATGACAATCAAAGTACTAGTGTGTCAAGATTGTTACCGTTAGTGTCCATGTGAAAGGCCAAATGGCCACCGGACACTTCTTTGTATATGTTCTTTAATAAAACATATAGTGGCCTGGTCAGTCACAGACTGTAAGTTCGACCGCATTTGTAAAAAACCTAAGAAGTCTGTCTTCGTGCTCCCTGTGTA
Source organism: Ceratopteris richardii (assembly GCA_020310875.1). NCBI lineage: Eukaryota > Viridiplantae > Streptophyta > Polypodiopsida > Polypodiales > Pteridaceae > Ceratopteris > Ceratopteris richardii. The sequence goes on along the minus strand of MU260245.1, from coordinate 216,912 downwards.
CTGCGTTTTCTACGTATTCTACAACATCTGTGCGTAGTACTGTGTGTGGCGACCAGAGCTCGGTTTTCTACTTTGAGCATATCGTCGTGGAGCTCTCGAGAAGGAGAGTCCAGTGTGGTGCACGCCATCGAATTACTTCACTGGTATCAGAGCAATTCGAGGCAAAAAGCTTTGTACCTTTTGTGCGAGCGAAGCGAGCACCGTTTTCTCCCAGGTTTTCGACTAAGGCGGCGACCAAGGCATAGACCTTGGCATACCTTGTCATCCGAGTCACCGAAGTCACCGTTGGCGCCGTTGGCTGCGCGCGAGGGAGGACCTCAACAATCAAGGAATATAGAGGTTCCCGGTACTTCCCGGGAGGTCACCCATCCCAGTACTGTTCCCCCCAGAGCTCGCTTAACCGCGGCAATCTCTTGCCACTAAGCTACACTCTTGTGGTGTTTGAAGAAGGGGAAAGACTAAGGTTGGCATTACCTTGAACAAGTTTTGGTCCCTCAAAGCTTCATTTTTGCTTTTAAAGCCTATTTCTGAAGCACTTTTGGGGTGTTTTTGGAGCCATTTTGGAGTACTTTCGCACGTAGTTCTCTTCACACAGGTCCAAGAACATCAAGAAGAGTGTTCCTTGTACTTCTCAGACAATAAATATCAACCTTTGGGGCTGTATTTTCAGCCACACTCGTAAAACTACAGGTTTCTCGAGGGGCTTTCAGTTTTGGTGGGAGCAGTCGCTGCAAATTTATGCAGGTTTTTAAAGCCTAAAACATCAGAGTTGACAGACACTTGCAGGTGTTATTGGCTAGTTTTTTTGGGCTGTGTATTCAGCATTTCAGTGTCATTTTACTGCATATATTGAGCACATACACACCATGTACGCTTCTGTGGATACCGCTTATGTACGTCCATGTGGGCATTGATATAGCGGTTACGTTCTTTGCATAAAGCCTTTTACGTTTGATAAAGAGGGTCGTGGTGAGGTTTTCTTAACTGGGAGACACCCAGATGTCGGGGTCTCTTCGGTGATGCAGGTGGAAGACTTACCCAGCCTCGCCATAGGAGATGTATGATAGTTGTTCATAGGTGCTCGATAAGCCTAGTTGGCTTCTATTGGGTAACTGATTATATGCAGTGGAGTCAGTGATTCACTATGCAGGTAGACATGTTAGTACTTGCAGTTTTATGATACTTTGACACTGGTCATATGCTAATTTTGCAGAGGATACTCTGGCAAAATTTTTCCAGATTTCTGGTTTAGTCAACTATATAGTGGTCGATTTACTCCTTGATACACTTATTTGTTGGTGTTTGGACTCTTCTAGCTCCATTATCATTCTATTCAGTTCTCTACGATCATGGCATCAGAGGTCTCAGGCACATCCAGTGGATCAGGGTCTAGTGCTAGCGTTCCGAGGAGGAGCTATAACTTGCAGGGCAAAGACCATTTTGAGATCCGAAAATTTGATGGCACAAACTTTGCTCTATGGAAGAATCAGATTAAAGATGTGCTGATTCAAAGAAGGCAATGGAAGCCAGTAAATGGGATTTCAAAGAAGCCTGCTGACATGGATGAAGATGATTGGGATGAGTTAGATGAAATGGCCAGGTCTACCATTCGCTTGCACCTAGCAGATAATGTTTACTTTACAGTATTAGACTGTGAAAGTGCAGAGGAGCTTTGGAAGAAGTTATGCAATACATATGAAAAAGAGACGGCATCAAATAAAGTATATCTGATGAGAAAATTATACGACCTTCGTATGAAGGACACAGATAGTGTTGCTGCTCATCTAAATGAGTTTGATGCCATATTCTCCCAGTTACAGGCTCAGAAAATGGATATGGACAATGAAATGAAAGCAGTATTGCTGTTATGCACCCTGCCATCATCATGGGATACATTTTGCACAGCTATTAGAAATAGTGCACCAGGTGGTAAACTCGTCTATGATGACATATGTGGAGCACTCTTGAGTGAGGAGATTCGTAGAAAATCTATGGTTGGCACTCAGAGTGGAGATGCATATAATGTTCGTGATTCTTACCAAGGAAAGAATCAACAACGTGGCAGGAGCAAGAACAAGGAAAAGAATGGTCAACGGAATAAGAGCAGAAGTAAATCAAGGAAGAGGGATATTGAATGCCATTATTGTCATAAGAAAGGACACATGAAGAAAGACTGTTATGCATTAAAGAATGCTAAAGGTAAAGGACAGAATGTTGATGGGCATGTTAAACAGTTACCTGCACCATCTACTTCGACTGTGAAGATTGAAGAAATTAATGCTATTTCTGATGATGCTGATGTGTTGACACTTGATAGTACTGTGCCATCTGAGGCACTTATGGCTGATTCTCTTTCCCACACCTGGCTGCTAGATTCTGGTGCTTCTTTCCATGTGACACCACATAGAGAATGGTTCTCTAATTATGCAGCAAAGTCTCTTGGTACCGTGAGACTTGGTGACTCTTACCAGTGTGATGTTGTGGGGATTGGAGATGTGGTTGTGCAGTTCATTGACGGTTCAAAATTTACTATGCATAATGTACGCCATGTACCTCAGTTATCACGCAGTTTGATGTCAGTTGGTCAACTTGATGACCTTGGTTACAAGGTGGTCTTCTATGCTCAGTCCTTTCGTATATCAAAGGGCAATATGGTTATTGCAAAAGGAAGGAAAGTTGGCTCACTTTACCCTTTATTTGTATCACAGAAAGAACACTTGTTAGCTGTTACTGAACAGCCTATGGCTTGTATTTGGCATGGTCGTTTGGGCCATATATCTCGTAGTGGAATGGAAAATCTTTCTCGTTCTGGCTACTTACCTGTGTTATCTTTCTCTGATTTTTCATTTTGTGAGCATTGTCAATATGGAAAGCAAACCAGAAATGTGCATAAAACGCACATTGACTCTTCAATTCAGCCTTTAGATCTTGTTCATACAGATGTGTGTGGTCCTATGCCCACTAGGTCCTTAGGTGGTTCTCTTTACTTTGTTACTTTCATAGATGATGCTACTAGAAAAGTCTGGGTATATCCTATCAAATCGAAGGATGATGTATTCCCTACTTTCAGAAAATGGCTTGCTTCAGTTGAGACTGAAAAAGGAACTAAGCTTAAGGCTTTACGTTCAGATAATGGGGGTGAGTATACCTCACATGAATTCAGCCTTTTCTGTCAGTGTAGAGGGATTCGTAGAGAGTTTACAGCTCCTTATACCCCAGTACAGAATGGTGTAGCTGAGAGGATGAATAGAACTATTCAAGATAGAGTAGTCTCTATGTTGCATCATGCAAACCTCTCACAAGGTTTTTGGGCAGAAGCAGTATTGACTGCAGTTCATGTGATTAACCTTTCACCTAGTACTGCCAAAGGTCTGAAAGTGGCACAAGAGTTATGGACAGGGAAACCACCATATTATGATCATCTTCGAGTTTTTGGGTGTGAAGCATATGTTCATATACCCAAGAATCTTAGACAGAAGTTGGACCATAAGTCAAAGAAATGCATTTTTCTTGGATATGGTCGAGAAGGACAATTTGGATATCGCTTATGGGATCCTGAAACACGGTCAGTGATCAGAAGTAGTGATGTCATTTTTAATGAGTCTAAGATGCATAAACAGCTGATTAAGGAGGTTGAAGTGAGAAGAGTGGTGTTTGAGGATACTAGTCCTCCGGTTAGCATGCATAAAAATGCTGCACATAGGGATGTTCAAGAGAATGTCCATTCAGATCAGTCTGCACATGTTCCTGTTCAGCAACCATTGAGACGTTCTGCACGTGTCTCATATCCACCTGATAGATATGTTCCAGGTTTAGATTTTGTTATGCTAACAGATGCCGGTGAGCCCTCTTGCTACAAAGAGGCTATGCAGACAGAGGATCATGTCAAGTGGGAGCGTGCCATGAAGAGTGAGTTGGATTCTATTCACAAGAATGGTACTTGGGACTTAGTACTTTTGCCAAAGGGAAGGAAAGCTTTACCATGTAAATGGGTATATAAGCTGAAATTCACATCAGATAGTGCTTCTCCAAAATATAAAGCACGACTTGTTGCAAAGGGTTTTAAGCAACAACATGGTGTTGATTTTGAGGAAATCTTCTCCCCAGTGGTCAAGATGACTACTTTGCGCATGTTGCTTGGATTCGTTGCAATGGAGGACTTAGAGCTAGTCCAAATGGATGTGAAAACAGCTTTCTTGCATGGAGATCTTACAGATGAGATCTATATGGAACAACCAGAGGGTTATGTAGTTCCTGGCAAGGAAAGTCTAGTTTGTAAGCTCAAGAAGAGCTTGTATGGACTTAAACAGTCTCCTAGACAATGGTACCAAAAGTTTGATGCTTTTATGAAGTCCCAAGGCTATTCTCGGAGCAATGAGGATCATTGTCTCTACACAAAGAGATGTTCTGATGGCAGCTTGATATGCTTGATACTTTACGTCGATGATATGTTGATTGCTGGGAAGTCCTCTTATGATTTGTCAATTCTCAAAAAGAAGTTGAGTCAGACATTTGATATGAAGGATTTGGGGGATGCCAAACATATTCTTGGCATGCGCATTACTCGTGATAGGAGTAAAAGATGCATATACTTGTCTCAAAGTGAGTACATATCCAAAGTACTTCATCGATTCAATATGCAGGGTGGAAAGGCATTGAGTACACCTTTACCCACATATGTGAAATTGAGCAAGGATGACTGCCCCAAATCAGATGAGGAAAAGGAATTCATGACCAAAATTCCCTATCAGTCTGCTGTTGGTAGTCTCATGTATGCTATGGTAGCTACGAGACCAGACATTGCATTTGCAGTGGGAGTTGTGAGCAGATATATGTCTAATCCTGGCAAGAAACATTGGGAAGCGGTCAAAATGATTTTGAGATATCTGAGTGGCACTAAGGACAAGTGTCTATGCTTAGGTAGAGGGAAAGCATCCATTATTGGTTACACAGATTCTGACTATGCTGGTTGTGTAGACAATCGTAAGTCTACATCAGGGTACATTTTTCATTTTGCTGGAGGTGCTATCTCTTGGAGATCTCGTCTTCAAGAATGTACAGCTGTTTCCACCACAGAAGCAGAGTATGTTGCAGCAAGTGAGGCATGTAAGGAAGCATTGTGGCTTTCTCGTCTTGCTTGTGATATGGGTTTGCCTCAGCATGTACCTCACTTGCTCAGTGATAGTCAGAGTGCCATTGCTTTGGCTAAGAATCCGGTCTATCATGCAAAGACCAAGCACATTGAGGTGAGGTATCACTTCATTAGAGATTGCTTAGCCACTGAGAGCATTATTCTTGAGAAGGTTCACACTCGAGATAATGCTGCAGATGCTTTGACTAAAGCTCTACCACAGGATAGCTTTCGACACTGTTGTCACTTGATGGGGGTTACTTGATTCTTGATCTTACACAGTCACTTGTATACTGTGTAACATGCCCATCAGGTGGGAGGTATAGTTTGTATACTTACACTCAGGTATTCTTTATCATTCTTTCTTTTTTCTCCCATAGTTACTCTGGCCATATTGGCCTTTAGTGGGAGATTGTTACCGTTAGTGTCCATGTGAAAGGCCAAATGGCCACCGGACACTTCTTTGTATATGTTCTTTAATAAAACATATAGTGGCCTGGTCAGTCACAGACTGTAAGTTCGACCGCATTTGTAAAAAACCTAAGAAGTCTGTCTTCGTGCTCCCTGTGTACTGCGTTTTCTGCGTATTCTACAACATCTGTGCGTAGTACTGTGTGTGGCGACCAGAGCTCGGTTTTCTACTTTGAGCATATCGTCGTGGAGCTCTCGAGAAGGAGAGTCCAGTGTGGTGCACGCCATCGAATTACTTCAAAGATGAGGACCTCATTGAGCCTCTTGTCTTGGGTCAGGACTGGATCTATGATCATGCAGTCAACCTAAACCTAAGAAGCGGACTTCTTCAGGTATGGGTAAATCATAGTCGAATTACAGTTGAATTGGCAAATGAGGCACTCAAGGAACTAGGTAATGCACAAACTCCTGGTCCTTCCAGGGGCGCACATGAAGTTGACAATGCTATTCTTGTCAAAAACTGTATGATGCAGAAAGAGGCTTGTCTCAACAACGAAGTCAGGGAGAGGACGGAACTCCCTTCTTTTCTAAAGGCCAGAAGAAAGCAGCCACTAAAGGCAGATCAATTACTGAAGACTATCTATGCGGGAGACCAAAATAACGTGCAAAGCAGAACAACTCAGCCAGTGAAACAAATGTGGGTGCGAAAAGGCGAGCTGCCTACAGCAGTCAAATCACGACGACTGCCCCAACTTCCTATTAGTAACCAACGATATGATATTAATAAGAAGACTTCCAAAACCTCTTTTGAGAAAGTGAAGTCTATCTGGGTGCCCAAGAAGTCGATGACGGCTGACCCACAATCAAGACAAATTTGGGTGCCTAAGGCTTGCTTGCGGGCGCAACTAGCCCCAAACAAATCACATCATACACGACCGAGTTCACTCACTCAAGGAGCCGCCACCCACTCTTACCTGATTCACTCGAACACACAGTCACTTAGAAGCACGCACAGACTCACTCGTAAATGGGTCCCAAGGACACATCTCCCCCAAGCAGAATTACTCATGCAACCCTCCCGAGTCTCCACAAAATCAAGATCCAAAGCCATTCATGGTGTTTGGCAACCTAAGACTTGTAATAAACCCCCCGACCCCAATTTGTGAATTCATCTCCACTTACTAACTGCATCAGTCATACATTGCATCTTTCCATCTAGTTCCTAGGACCACCCATTCATTAACTACACACACGGTCATCATGCACTTACTGACCACTAACCCTTTACTCACCTCACAATAATGTTGTAACGGGGGCAAAACGTGTTCTATCTTGTCCATTACAATATTAACGCATGCTGCTCTATATTCTCAACAGAACCAGCTCGCAAGCAATAACGATGGAAGACGCTGGAGGCACCAGTTCCCAGGTAGGGTCTAGTGCACAGATTGTGGACATTGAAACTATTCTTTTGGAACCACCACTCACTGAAAGGCCTCAAGAACTTCAAGCGGTGCATGTCCTTCCTATCCAGGACCCTCCTCAGGGACACACTTCTCAAGTGGGGAAACATGCTCATTGGTTCAGTGATGTAGCAGGGCCATTGGGTGACGGCACCTACTTCTGGGAAGCAGAAATTGAATTTAATAGCAAATGGGGACGCTACCACTTTTTCACTCGGGAATTCGAGAACTATCAGAATGTAGAGGTAATGCGATCAATTTGGACCAAGGCAGGCCTGGATAGATATTTCAGAGCACACTTGCCTAAACCTGATTTTCTACGCTGCTCCTATTTCATAAGTACCAAAACTCCTAGCAGGGTCAAGGGAGGCGATAGTACTTTTGTACTACCATCATTGTTGCCAGGACACGAACTCAAGAGATTCAAACTGACCCTCAATCTGGTACGGGAGGCATTGAACATGCAAGGTATGCACATTCCCACCGAGAAAGAAACAATGGTTCCGGGTAGGATGAAGCATAAGGATCTCAATAAATTGAAGGACATGGTGGCAATGATGCCTACCATTGCTCTCCACTTACGAACTGTTATGCAACATTTTGCTTTTCCCGCACAAGAACGATTCACTATGCCCCCTAAGAAAATATGGTTCAGCTTATAGTTGGCAGAAACAGAGAACCTCACCCTCAACATACCGCACTGGGTCATCGATCAGATACACCTAGCCCATCAGCGCTGGAATAAGAAGCAAAAAAATGTACTTCATGGCTGTTGTGCCCTAACAAGAATAATTTACAGGTGCCTAGCATATGACGTGCCCATTCAAAGAGCACTAGTGTGGTCCAGGGCCCAAGAATTCCAAAGGTGACTATCAACAACGGGTCCTCCATCGAAGAAGATGAGAGGGGGTGTCCAATTACCATGTGCTCAACCAAGGGGAGCCACTACCACACCTGAGGTGACTCCTCCTCAAACTAGGCGTGTTCGGCCATTCACCATTCGTCTTCCCCGACCAAGTACAGAAGGACCCAACTTGGTGTTTCCCCCCATTCCATCAGACTTGGAATTTCCACAGGGATTTACTCTCAATGACCTCACAGATGAAGAAGTTTCCAGGCTGATCTACGAATCTAATCTTGAAACAGAAGCAGACCAGGCCCAGGAACCACACCCCACCACAACAACACCAGCCCAGACACAACCAGTCGTCGTAGAAGTCGAAGGAGATGAACAAGAGGCAGGAGGAGAAGAAGAAGAAGCCGACGAAGAACAATATCAAGAATATGATGAACTCTCAGAGCTAGCAAGTGCCCCAGCATATTCGGCACAAATAAAAAGATTGTACCAAACCATGAAGCGAGTTCAGGAACAACACAAAATGTCACTTGAATCAGGCAAGGTGCTCATGAGCCAACTATTGGCTGAGGAAGGTGTGGACGATATGTTTATCGAATCCATGAACCTGCACGTAGAGGCAGTCGGCTTGGATGAGGCCATCCATGAGGCCATGACATACATTAATCGATTTGAGAAACGTGTGCCTGCCCGCCCTAGGCGATCTGGAAAACAAATACACATCAATGTATCAGAATCGGAAGGCAACACGCAAACAGAAGAACATCAGGAGGAACCACTCTCCCCACCCACCTCACCTCTCGCTACACAACTCACCTCACCAACCGGCACGACCACGCCCTTTTCTACCACTACCACAGTTGTCATGGGAATTCCTCTCTCTCCCGGTATCCAATTTGGAGGAGTTTCCATGCCCACCTTCACGACACTCTTCACAAATATCACTTCCACCCCACCCACTGTCTCCATCTTTACAGTCACACACACATTTGACACAAGGGAAACATCACCCGCCACAGTACCACCCCCACCCCCCACACAACCTCAATCTCCCATACCCCCTCCACCTACTTCACCACTTGACTCCACTGCATTCACAACTCCCTTCCCCTTCCCCATTCCCCCTACATCTTCATCTTTAACTGCATCTCCTAATGTAAATAGTATATTCCTGTCATTACATCAATGCGTATATCAACTTCAGCGGGAGTACAGGGAACTAGAAGGCCGCCATCATCAGCTGACAACAAACCATCAACAACTACAAACACGACTCATAAGGCTAGAAGAAGAAAATGCGGAACTCAACCAACGCCACACCACTCTCGAGCAAGCCCATCAAACACTCCTGGAGACACCCCAACCATCAGCAGAACCCGGTGTCAAACAACTTGAAGCCTTGCTGGAGGTGTACCAAACAGATAACCTGAGAGTCCGGCGTAATTTAACTCTACTTCGCAAGCATATGGCTACAACACTTGAAGAAAATAAACGGTTGCAGAAACAAAATGAAGAAAACCTGGAAGCAGCCATGGAAGGTTCCCCCCATGAGATCGATCCAGAACAGTTCAAAGCGGTTCCCACAGAAACAATGAAAACCATCTTGGAAAGTTATGCGGATTTATTAGACGCACATGACGATTTGGAAAGGGAACGAGATGAGCTACGTAGCCAGCTCAGGGAAAAGGAGGCTCCAACCAAGGTAATAGACACGGCCTCGACTTCAGAGGAAGTAAAGGCATTGACAGAGCAGGTGGATGAACTCCAGAAAAAGTTACTAGAATATGAAAGGCAGGCCTCCCCAGTTGTAGAACCCGAACCGGAGGATTTAGTACCCATTGAGGTGGATGAAACATATGAGGAACCATACGTTCCTATGCCGATGCCAGGTGGTGCACAGACCTCAGAAGGACTGGACACATTAGAAGTTGAAGTACCTGAATGGCTCCAAACACTCGAGAAGACAGCAACAACCCATGAAGATAGAGTGGCCATTCAAATCCAATCTATGGCAAAGTTAGAAGACACCATCATTAAGTCTGAATACTTTCGAAGCATGTCTCATCATAGATGGATCGGCACCAACGATGATCAATATGTGCCATATTGTGTGCTCCTTGCGGATTACAATGCAGAGATTCAACGCAGTTGTGGCAAACCTCCAACTTTTGCCACACAATTTGGGCCAGAGGATATCCCAGAAAGTGCAAAGAAAGGCTCCATTTATCAACCAACCTGGAGAATCCGTCTTCTTGAAACCTACCCGGAAATGGTTTGTACCTGGAGTAACATGCCCCTTTTTATTAAATACAATCCTTGTTATGTTCCAGTATTCCGCCGGCGCACTTGCCCAGAGTTTACCATTGCTGTCAAGAATGTCAAGGGTTGCGCGAAGTGGTTAAATTATGTTTATCTAGCACCGCCACAAGGCCCTCCCACTATAAATTACATGATTTCTACCATCAGACACTAGAGCACTCGACTACGGAATACCCCCGATGTGATGGCACAAATGTGTATGAAAATCTTTGAACTAATGCTAATCACCTTCAGGACGTTCAAGAATATTAAAGACCCCCACTTCTCAGGTGTCGGATTTCTTACAGGAAATCAAGATCTGGTATACGACATGAGCACAACCCCATCCATAGAGGTAATATATGCTTGGCACGCCAGAATAAAGTACCTCCCAGCTTGTTTTAAACAGACATTCGAGGAGATGTTCATAACGGGATTTTGGGAATATCACTCAGAAATATTTGTACCCAGGCCCTCACATCTCCTCCACTTATTCGCTGTGGAGAGAACCATCTATTCAGAACAACTGCGGGTGCCACATCCGGACGTACCAGGACCAGTGAATTGGGATGCATTATTAACAGATCTAGCATGGGGGCTCAGATTAGAAGAACATCACCTCGCTTCCGACGTTGTCCAATATTACGTTCAACGAGCATCTAGACAAGGGTCTGTCAGGGGCGACAGACGCGAGAGTGGGGGGGGTGTTGGCAGCAGTCAGAGAACCGAAGGAGCCACAAGACAAAGAGGGTCGGAACGAAGAGATAGCACAAGCAGACACTGTAGCCAAAGAAGATCTGGCAAGTAGGCCATCTAAATTTTTCAGACATCAAGGAATGGAGCACACAAGAAGAAAGAGCAAGTAGGGAGCTCAAAGATGTGTACGACAAATCAACAGAGAAAATCCCTACACAAATAGTGATTTTAATCACTAAAAACCATTGTAAATACCATTTCGTATTTTTGTAACTCCATTTTGTCAAGCGAAGGAGTCCTTGAGCTTGAAGAGCCTTAGAAGTGCCTACATATCAATTTTCATATTTTTTAGATCTCGTTTGAGCCCTCAAAAGAGCCCTGGAACCTAATTTTTAACTAGGCCGGACACTAGGTCTGGACAGGGCCAAAGCTAGTCAAAAACTATAAAAGGAGCTAGAGAGCTCATTTTTGAGGTTAGATTGTGTGCGCGCGTGTGTGTGTATGTGTGTGCATGTTTATGTACTTCTCACTCACGCACTTGTGCCTCCACTTGCTCGAGGTCTTCATACCATCCTCTCGTCTTCCCGGATTGACATTAAAGGAGGTGCTACTCATCACTGAGCTACATATACAAATTAATAATCTTCAACCATAGTATTTGGGTGGCTCTAACATCTCTCAAGTAAATTTTAGAAAATTCTAACTTATAAGTATCTCCTATATAGTTTTAAAAAGAGTCTCTAAGTGAAATCACTTTAATACGATGTTGAATGTCCATTTAACGGTCCTCAATGTTCAACCAAGGATCGTTGCTAAAAACTAAAACCCCTATGAGAAAAATGATTTTTTCATCCACTAATATGAATATTGGAAGCATCAAAAAGCTCTCTTGAAGAGCTCTTAAGACAGATATTATGCATTAGATTTTGATCCTCGAGTTGAAAGATGCTTGGAGAGAGAGAGAGAGAGAGAGAGGTTGGGGATGATGGAAAAGAGTTTCTTTTTATCTTCTTGGGGAATGAAAAGCATATATTACCTGAGGATGTGATACCATTGTGAAGAAATGCCAAACTTTTTGTAGATAAGGGCCTTTTGACCGAGATGTGCACATGAGATGAATTAGGGGTTGAATCCTTCCTCTCATAAAGCCCTTGTGCCCATATGAAGGCTGTTCTAGTTTTAATGTGTGACATGTACTTTAGTTGGCCCCTCACAACTACTTTAAATATGGTACATGTCTACTTTGTAACATTTGAAAACCTTATTCTATCTCGTGAGCCATGATAAAAAAAGAGTATTACACACTCGCGAGAAACATACTAGAAATCACTTATATAAAGAATGACTAATAAAGTATTATTAGAAAGATACTTCAAAGGATAAAATGGGAGAGTATGAGCACCATTAAGAGGTAGTTTTTCATTTTTGGGTTATCTTTGTAAGAGGTTTCTTAAAGCAAACGACATGAGAAAACTCCACACATAAATGACCATGTACACAAGATACATAGGTTCAGTGGGAGTGCTTATAACAAATTATCTCTTTCTTTCACTAGGGCTTTTTAATACCAAACTGAGGAAAGAAGTGGAAGTAAGAGGAAGGAAGGTTACATGAGGACCATGAGGGTGAGAGCCAACCCTTAGGCCCCCATCTAGATAGGCACTCACATGAGTGCTAAGTGGCACTCGTTTGTGTAGCCCCCATAGAGGGACATCTTTCGGTATAAAGATAATAACAAAGAAGTCACCATTTTCTTCCTTTAAATAAGCAAAGAAAGTCAACAATCTTCACTCTAAACACCTTCCATCACAAATATTTGCATGAGGCTCCATAAAAAATATTTGAATGGCCTCATGGAGCTTCTCATTCATTTGCTATTCCCATACAGAACTCGTTGACCCTTTGATTTGGTTTTTAATTGGATAAAATACCTTACAAATCGTTTTCATCTATGAGGATTAAACTTGAACAAAGAGCTGTAAGGAACAACTTTATCCACAATCTTATCCATTTGTCAACAAGGGATGCAAACACTAGATTTCTTTCAGACCAAGCTCCTTGAACTAGAAGTTGGGTTGAATATGTGTGTAAGACTTTGGGTCTCTCTCTTAACGTCTCACCAATATCTTATATTAGTGATGCTAATAACAAGGATTGAGCGAGCTCTGCACATGTGGAGCAACAATATTAACCTTCTCTCTCTTTCTTTTTTTTCTTAAATGGAGGTTCGGTAGGGGGAGTAGTTAGTGACGCTAATAACAAGGATTGAGCTCTCCACATATGGAGCAACAATATTAACCTTCTCTCTCTTCTTTTTTTTCTTAACAATATTGACCTTCTCTCTCTTTTTTTTCCTTAAGTGGAGGTTCGACAGACAAGATAACTTTGAAAGTAAGATTAGACAAGATAACATGGATAATAAGTGCTTTAGACTGACCTAATCCTTACATATCTATTCCAAGGATTGAACTCTAGACCTTTTCAAGAAACCAAAACCAAACCACTTGAGCTACGGGACATGGAGACGTAATAATTATTATGGCTCACAATTTCAAAAAAGCTCCCCCACCCTTGTTCTTGTGGGATAAGGGGGGTCCCATGGGTACTATGTCCTTCCTTGTACAGTTGCAATTTCAAAGTTAAAGTCTGGGGGAGTAGGCCTCGGCCGAACCTCCATTTAAAAAAAAAAAAAAAAAAAAAGCTCCCTCAAATTTCAATCAGTTTTCTGACTATATAATATGTGAGTCTGTCTACTGATGTGATGATTTCATACGTGGATTCGTCTGCCGCAGGTGGAAAGTAGATTCGACTGGTCCGTGCAAACGTGTCAATGGATGCTCCCGCCGATCTTGCTCATCGCACATTTTATCGACGCCCTCGGTACAGATTGTTGAGAGTGGGTCCAACAGTCAACTGCGAGAGGTCGTTCGTTTGCTATTCCCAAGATTGCTTACGAGCTTCTATCCTTCATGTGCCTCGGAAAAGTGGTTCCATTGTTGATTTCAGTTTCCGCATATAATCGGACCTGCTTGGCGGATGGAAGCAGATGGAAACACTGAAACAGGAAAACATCATTGAGTCCCCAAGGACTGAAGTCTTTACGCCGGACTCCCCTCAGGACACGGATGCAGATAATGCTGCATCAAGCTCTCCTTCGCTGATTCTACGCCTCGTCGCTCTTGTGAACGAGATACCGAGCAATACTGAGCACAGGAAGATATTTAGAGCAGAATGTGGAAATCTCATTCGCCGCATAAGGTTATTGGCTCCCTTGTTTGAGGAAATGAAGGAGTTCAAAGGAAAATTACCTGATCAGGCTTTTCTAAGCCTCGCAGCTTTCGAAAAAGCCTTGCGAGATGCCTGTGAGCTCCTTCATTCATGCTTTTCTGAAAGCAAGATTTTCCTGGTACACTCAATATCTTTGGATTGGATATGCATAGCTTGCTTGTGTTTTTGAGTAAGCGTAAAACGATCACAGTGACCTTCTTCTTTCGTGCTTTTCAAGATTGGATTTACCTGCTACACTGATTATTTATGGATCTGATAACTTTTTCTCGTTTTTTCGGTAAGTCCAGCTCGAATGCTAACAGTTGACTTGCCCATATGAAGAAGTGAACAGTTACTATGACGCCAAAGGAATAAATTGATGAAAAATTTACAAGCATTAAAGGTTCTCTCTGTTACATAATAATTTGCACTATTCTTACAACTTATCGTTGGGAAATATGATATCAATGGTCTTCACAGCACCATGACCTTCACATAGAGGTTATGCATGCTTTCTGGGACGCAAAGAGGTGAATAATTCTGAGGCGTTCTTATTGTTTACCTTTCCTCTTCATTCCTTGTTTGAATACAACCAACTCTAAAGGATGAGAAAACTCGCTTCCAGGTTATAATCACTCGAATATTCTAGGATATTTTTTAATCATTTTGAGGGTCAAGTAGGCATTAAGATAATTTTTTGGTGTTTTTTGTTCGAAATTCATGTGAAAAATGCCAAGTCTTTTAGTGTAAAGAACAAAAACCCTAATTTTGTAAGCACTTTTCATTCATCTTAGCCGAATCGCAGTCATAGAAGGTAAAAAATTATTATGAGTTCATCAGATAGTACTTCAACAGAGCTTTCATTTGGTATATAACATTCAATCATCAGATGTTCAGAAATGGTAGAAAACCCTAACCTTAGTTTCTATCCATAATGGGTTTTTACCTTATCATGACCCCCATCTCATGTACATCAAGAATAGCAAGTTCCTTTATCAAGTGGATATTCAGGTGATGAGGTCGAAGCAAATTAGTGCCCGAAAAGCAAATTTAATGATAAAAAAAAGCTTATTGCTATTTTTAGTCATGACATGCTTAGTTTAGGGCTGTTATTTAGTTTAGGGTTTGCTGTACAAACAGTTGTAAACTGTTTCTATTCACTCCAATCTCACATACACACACTCTTTATACCTCTTAGGCAACTTTATGCACAAATAATTGTATCTAGTTCCCAAAATTCTGCCTAGATTCAGATTTTGTAACTACATTCAGCACACATTCAGATTTTGTATCTACATTCACATATTTTAGCCCATATTCAGTTTGTAACCATATACACACATTGCAATTTGACATTGGAATATAAGGTAGTGTAGGTAAGCTTTCAGCTTAGAGTTACACTTTGACAAGTTGTGTATTCTTTCTCTACTTCTCATTTATCTAATTTTGAGTCTTAAGGTGTGTATGCTAAGGTTCATTTGTTGGAAGATCTTGTAAACCTGACAATAATATTATTGAGGCCCACCCCAATTCCAACACACACTAATAAATGTTAAATGTCAATATACAATGTTTGTATGATACAAAAATCTGAATATAGGTTGAATCTAAGGGTTCTAGTTAGAAAAAGTCATGTGTGAGTGTCTAAGAGATATTATGTGAGTGAAGATATGCGAAAAGAAGGATAAAAACTTTTTAAAACAGTTACTACAACAAAACTAATCTGAAATTAGGTGTCTTCTTTGATGTAGACTCTAGAGAAGCAACAATGGTGATTTCTCGTGATGTAGTAGTAGGTATACACCTCCTACGAAAGAAGCACGTGAAGAAACCCTAAAGTAGAAGCCACAACTCTCCAAAATCAGCATGCATACTAGAATTTACATATACACCTCCAAGAGTCTTCTTAGCTTTTCACCCTAGAGCTTGTAGCTTATGATAGCTAGAACATGATATCCAAGAGGTTTACAACCCCCTCTTTATATAGGCAAGTGAGACTAGGTGGAAAAGCTAATGGAAAAACTCCAAAAGCATGAAAAGCTAATTCTTGTGTAAGTTTTTTGAATTACATGAGTGAGCCGCTTTTTTCCTTGCAAAATTGCTTTTGGGAAAAAGCGTGGTCTCCTGGCTTTTACCATGCTTTCATGTGCTTTTGACTGATTTAATCCGGACCATTGAAAGCTATGATGAAAAGCAACTTGAAAAGCAAAAATTAGGGTTTGACTTTTGGTTGAACTTCTGGTGTCTAATGGTGAAGTCTTATATATCATAGAAAGCTCCCATGGAGTACTTTCTAATGAGCCAACGATTTTTTTTACCATCTTTCACCAAATTTTGACTAAGTACCAAAATTAGAATTGTCGGAATTTTTGGCAGATTTGAGCATTTTGACTTTTTTTTCCAACACATACGTCGTGTATTGTTTCTAATTGTTCTCTTGTTCATATGTGCATGTTCTCTTATGTGTGCTATTATCTATTTATCCTGGTTAACACCAAGCATCTTGAAAAATCTAGATTCCTTGGGTATTCATAACCTATGCCACAATATAGTCTATATATCTCTCAATATCTAGGTGGCAATGCCCTGTAAAAAGGGAAGTTTGGCACACAAAGAGCATGATTTTAGAGGAGGGAATGCCAAGAGTTCGTTCTAAGGAGACTTGAACCATCTAATTAGGAGTATCGAACTGTTATAAGTCCCTTTCAGTTGGTGCTAAGAGGTAGGCTCAGGTGGCGATAAGAGCTATGTGATTCTTAAAAAGGAACATCTTGTATGTAAGCTCAAAAGGTGTTTGTATGGACTGAAACAAGCTCCAAGACAATGGTACAAAAAGTTTGATGCATTCATGCTCAAACATGGCTTCAAAAGAAGCCATGCTGATCATTTTGTCTATACATCGTTGCTATTTTGATGACATGGCGCTAGATGGAAAGCAAAAGAGCACCTTAAATGCTCTAAAACAACAGCTGAATGCTGCATTGTAAATGAAAGACATTGGGGGAGCTGAACACATACTTGGTATGAGATTAGAAAGGGATAGACAGCAGCACACATTGCATCTATCTCAAGAAAAATACATTGAAATTGTGCTCAAATTTAACATGGCTATGCAAAGCCTCTTGGAGTGTCATTGCAGCCGCATTTGAAGTTTCTGAAGGATGATTGCCCAAAAAGTGATGAAGAAGCCAACCATATGAAAGGTGTTCCATGTGCATCAGCTTGTGGTTCACTTATGTATGCAATAGTCGCTAGTATGCGAGACAGTGCCCATGGAGTCAGAGAGCTCTAAGCTGGTTTATGACTAATCTTGGCAAAGTTCATTTGGATGCAGTTAAGTCTCAAACATTTGAAAGGGGGCCCAAAAGCAAGTGCCTATGCTATGGGAAGGGTCCATTGGAATTAAAAGGATGTTGTGATTCTAACATGGAAGGTGATGTGGATAAAAGGAAATCCATAAGCAAGTGCCTATGCTATGGGAAGGGTCCATTGGAATTAAAAGGATACACCCTTGCCGGCGGAGCTATTTCATGGTGCTTTAGACTTTAGAGTATAGTTGCACTATCTACTATAGAGGTTGAATATATTTCAGCCATAGAGGCTTCCAAGTAAGCCATTTGGTTAGCCCATGTAGTGATTTTGGGTTACTTGAAAAAGGTCTTGTTCTCGGATGCGATAGCCAGAGTGTCATGTGTCTAAAAAAGAATGCCATGTTCTATGCTTGCAATAAGCATATTGATGTGGGATCCCACTTCAACAGAGAAGTGTTAGATGATGGCTTGATCACATTGATCAAGGTCAAAACTTCACATAATCTTGCAGATGCTCACAAAATGGCTTCCAAAGGCACAACATCAGATGCGCACACAGATGGTGGGAATCATATAGCTTAAAGGAGCCTCCTTTGTCCTTTAAGCGGGAGATTGTTGGGGAAATTTACATGATTTTTATGATTTTTTGTCATTGGACGTGTGTGAACATGCCCAAATGACTAACGAGTCACTCATCAAACAAACTTGGTCCCAAAAGTCACATAACTTGGAAGGGGACTTTTATAACATCAGACTCCATCTTCTTCTTTAAATTTCTGTGCAGGTTTTTCTCTCTACTTTCTCTCTCCTCACGGAGAAACTCACTCCCTTGGTGTTTGGTGCAACTGAACATAGATTCACGTAGTTTCTCTGCCGCCTCTTTCAAAATGTTGGTGGGATGACATTCAACAGCATCCCAAGACACTCCAAGACACTTTATCCCTGCATTTTTCCATCTCGCATTACTTTGGGGATGTATAGACATTGGGACATGCATATGCTTTTGGATTTTTGATAACCTTCAATTTTGGATCGTATGGTTCATTTGATAATCTTCATTTTGGATATTGTGGTTCATTTGGCAATCTAGGAATGCACTTTGAGCAGCAACGTATGTTCTTCTGTATGATTCCCACATCCCTACTCAGCAAATGCTTGCTCTCTGCTGCTTACACAATGCTGCTGGATAATTGAGCTGCTTTACAGCTTATTATTCATAATATTTTTCAGGCTTCTTGTATCATTATCACTTTTTGGGGCATGTATTTCTGTTCTTCTGTAGATAATGAAAAAAATGCAGATAATGAACAAATGCTATATATTCTCCCAGAAAATGGATGTATAATTTCTTAAGCCAATCATATTACGAAATTTCCAATAATTTTTGGGGACTCGTCATTTCATTTGTAAGATCACAGCTTTCGAATATTTTGAAGAATGCTTTCTTTAGACCTTATCATACAGATTAGTTTGACAGCAATTCTTTAACCTGTTATTTCTAGGTAGGAAAAACTCATTGGTTATATTTTCGTTTGGGAAGTTCGTAAATATTTTTACAAGATAATTTGTCCTTTCTTGATATATATGTTTTCTTGGTTATATTCTATTTTCTACGATTACAAAAAAGTGTTGAACTTATTATTTAAGTGCAATAATCTGCTAAATAGAATTTACAACAAGAACAACAAGAAAGAAAGAGAAAAGGAAAAGTGAAGAAAGGAAGAGAAAATTCAGCTCCCGTATTGGCCTTTTTGTTGCCATTCTCTGAGATTCTTTATCAGTTTCAACAGCAGATAATTATCATCTAAGTGAAGATCTAGTGGAAAATAAATTCTAAGGTAATGGCGATGTTGCTCCCTTACTGGTTTTGGTGGGTTGTATGTGCTCTAAGGTCGTAGAACGAGAACGTGTTTTGGATCGCTTTCTGTCAGTTACAGCAGAGTTGGAGCATGCATTAGAGAATGTGCCTCTGAATGTTCTTGAAATCTCTGATGAAGTACATGAGCAGGTAATCGACATGATAGAGTTCAGATTGGAATAATTATTGTTGCTTGTGTGTTTGCTTTGATAGGGCTTTTTGGTTTCAACCTTCATTACTGTGTCTAATTTCCAGGTTGACCTTGTTCATGCTCAATTGAAGAGAGCAAAAGGAAGAGTTGATATGCAAGATCAACATTTATACAATGATATTGATGGCATTCTATTCCAAGAAAATGGCAAGGGAGTAAACAGTGCTGCTCTAATAAATTTAGCTGAAAGGTTGTCCTTGAGGACATTGCCAGAGATCAATCGAGAGAGAATTGCATTAGATTGCATTATTGCATCCAATGGAGGGATTAGGAATTCTAGAATTGACCAAATGATTCAAGTGCTGGCACTCTTTAAAGAGCTGGCCCAAAGTAACAGTGTTTCAGTGTATATTGAGAATGAGAATGTTAAAACTGAAAATACCGAAGCTCCCTCGATACCAGATGATTTCCGCTGCCCTATCTCTTTGGAGCTTATGAGGGATCCAGTCATTGTAGCAACTGGTCAGGTCTGCTCATGCTTAGATTAGCTTTTTATGCATCAGCTTGTTTCATGGCATATTGATAAAAGAACTTCTCTCTTCGTGCAAAGACATATGAGCGAGCATGCATTCAGAAATGGCTGGATGCTGGGAACAAAACTTGTCCGAAGACGCAACAAGTTCTTACTCATCTTTTATTAACCCCCAACTTTGTTCTGAAAAGCTTGATTGCACAGTGGTGTGAGACAAATGGAATTGAGCTTCCAAAGCAGGTTGACTGCATGCTTATCATGGTTTGTTTTGTTGCTTAGTTTTGTGTATGCACATACTTTCAGCTTAGCTGTGCAGGTGATATTGTGACAGAGATCCTCAAGTGAACGTGATATAATTGAAGTTTTGCTTCAGAAGCTTTCACTTGGTCAGCCAGATGTTCAAAGGGATGCGGCAGGAGAATTAAGGATGCTAGCCAAAAAGAACACCGAAAATCGTATCTGTATTGCAGAGGCAGGTGCCATTCCACACTTGGTAGGGCTCCTTTCATCAGAAGATTTAGGCACACAGGAACATGCAGTTACAGCACTTCTTAACCTCTCTATATATGATGGAAACAAAGGGGCAATAATTGCAAGTAAAGCTATCCCATCTATCATTGAGGTGCTAAAGAATGGAAGTATGGAAGCAAGAGAGAATGCTGCTGCTACATTGTTTAGTCTTTCTGTGATTGATCAGAACAAAGTGGCCATAGGAGCTTCTGGTGCAATACCTGCCCTTGTAAAACTATTATGCAATGGTACTTTAAGGGGGAAGAAAGATGCTGCCACTGCCCTCTTCAATCTCTGTATATATCAGGGTAATAAACCAAGAGCAGTAAGAGCCAATGTCATACCTCCACTAATGGAGATTCTGCAGGAGCCATCATCAGAGATGGTAGATGAGTCTCTTGCTATCCTTTCAATCCTTGCTACCCATCCAGAAGGAAGAACTGCCATAAGTCAGGCATCAGCAATCCCTCTTTTGATAGATCTGATCCAGACTGGTTCACCAAGAAACAAAGAGAATGCAGCTGCTGTTTTATTGGCACTTTGCACAAATGGCCCTTTGCATTTAATGAGGTTGAAGTCATTAGGTGCTTACGGCCCTCTATGTGAGCTGGAGAGAACAGGAACTCCAAGGGCACGCCGTAAAGCTGCATTGTTGCTTGAAAGTATAAGAATGGAAGATTTTGATGGTCCCAAGTTGAATGAAAGGCGTTATTGAGAGAATGAATTATGCTTGAGCACAAGGACTAAAGAAACCGAAAGGTGTGGATCGGAGATATGCTCAAATATGTTGATGGATATGTTTCTAAATTGTAGTCTGGACTCTGGATTTGGTGTTGCTTTCTGTTCTTCCTGACTGTTTGTCTGGTGAATGCCAAGACATGTAGTAAAGAATTGTATATAATGTTCCTTGATCTTGTATCCTAAGTGTATGATTCGTCAGTTGGCTCTAAAGCTTTCAAACGAAGCACATTTTTTGGGGACTGCAGACTAAATGCTGAATAAAGAATCAATGTTTAGTGTTTAATCTTTTATATCTTGAGTTAAAAATCCATATGTTATTCCTCTAGGAGAAAATTATAGCACGAGTGCAGGAGGGTAAACTATTTGTATGTTGTGGAAATACTTCCTTGGTTATGGGGGAAGGAGGGCAGGTGAGTGTTGTGTGTGTGCTTGAAAGCGCACACATGCACATGCATGCATGCATGCGCGTGTGCACACACACATACATAGATTTCGTACATTACAAGAAACTTTAGATGCTGTGGATGTAAACTAAATCTAAGATTACAACATCAAACTTATAATTGTGCTAGGTTATGCCAAGGGCACAGGGTAAGATGTATTTCACATGTTAAATAAAGGAACTGCTTGACTTTCTATAAAAGAATGCATAGCTTAACAGGGAACTGGAAAGTCATGCCTAAGATAAAATTCTAGAAATTTGAGCAGATGGAATCCTTAAAAAGCTAAACGTTAGCTTTACATCATTCTTGAACCTGAATAGAGTTTGTATATTTTTAAGCTAGTCCAAGTTCGAATTGAGAATAGAATTAAAAGAACAGTGCAAAGCAAGAAATTTATACATATTTAGACGTTTCTAATGCATAGGCTTCTAGGTGAAAAACATGATGAGTGAAATAAGGCTTGGGTCCTCTCAAACCACTTAGATTAATTTAGCCCTATTTTGATATTGGATGAACCTAATTTATAAACCAAGGTAAACATATGACTAGCATGAAGAAGAGAGTCTTACGAGCTCAACACTCAATCGAATTGTTGTATGTGCTATGTACAAAGATAATAATCTCATTGGGGTGATAGGTGTATGTACAAGCTTGAGAAAGGAGGGCAAAAAGTTCCTCTATGGAACTATATGTGTCAGGTCATGACCATATTGTATCATAAGCTAAGTAGATATCTCTTCGAGAGAGTCTTTTCTCGGCACAATAAGAATGCATCTTAATGTGCTTTGTGTATGATATATATGGTTTTTGGAGATTGTGAATGCACTTTGACTATCAACAAAGTTGGTGATGGTAGAATATAAATTGACAGCCCAATTATGCATAAGATGCCTCAATGACAAACACTAAATTGCATTTATGAATGCCATCCTATACTTTGATTCACAACTAGAAGTGATTAGAATATGCTCCTTCTTGATCAACCAAGATATGCATGAGCTACCAAGCATGAAGAAAAAACCATTCCTAGACACACGTGCTATACAAGTCTAACTATGTGGGTGTTCCACCACATTTCTAGATTAATAAAATGACACTTTCAATTTGTCAATCGAAGGAGTAGACTCAAAGTACTTGCAATCAGATGCTTGAGGTAAGTGTGAATGAATGCTTAAAGCGAGTGATTATTCTTAAATGATCCTTTAATCATAGCTTGGTACCACTCATATGCATGCACAAAAAACATGCATAACTTTCAATTCGATGCACCAAATTACAAAATCCTTGAAACTTTTAGTAACTCAAAGTACTAAAGGGAAACATAGGGGAAAAGCTCAAAATCACTCTGTAAGTACTTGGAAACATATTATTAACACATGACAATAAAACTTTTTACATAAATAGTGTTCAAACAAGTGCAAATAGTGCCTAGAGTGATGCAAACAAGTGCTTAAGGGATGGATTGAGGTTGGAAAACACTCGAAATTCAGTCGCAAGAACTATTGGGCATGTGTAGAAGTGCAATAGATACATAATAATCACACACAAGGAGCATAAATGTAGCAATACACATGGAGAAGACGGATGGTTGGAATAGAGCTCTCTATTGATGATGAACTAAAGTAAAGTAAGGGCTGAATAATATCTCAAGTACAAAGTACCACCACATATGAGTGAATCATGTGTGTGATAACATAGGGAAAAAAACCCCTACCCACCACTAGAGTAAAAAGTGCCATGTATAGGAAAAAGGTTCACATAAAAGCTACTCAAGGAATGCATAAGTGTAACAAATCCCCTAGAGCAAATGATGTGAACACATACAGGGAATGATAGATGAGCCGCCACCAAGTAATAAAGTCTAAAGCTTTGTGAAAAGCTTCAAACTTTTCTTGTGGAAGAGCTTTGGTGAATATGTCTTCCACATTATCTTGGGTAGGCACATATACCGAATCAATATTTTTTGCATGAAGGCTCTCTCTCTCACATAGCGATAATGCACCTTAATATGTTTGGTCTGTGCATGAAACACTAGGTTTCGTGCAACAGTCTATGCACTCTGACTATCCGTGAGAATATGCGTAGCAGCATCAATATCCATGCTAGGATCCATCAATGAGCATCTTAGCCATATACACCATTTTAGTTGTGAAAACTGCCCTATACTTAGCTTCACAACACGATATCTCCATTGTAGGTTGCTTCTTAATCAACCAAGATATGCATGAATCTCCAAGGAAAAAGCAATTACCACTAGTGGACACACGAGTATCATAACAACCAACTCAATCATTATCTTTAAAAGCATGCACGCATGGTTGAATATCTCTACCATAAAAGAGACCTAAACTTAAAGTTACTTTGAGATATCTAAACACACATTTCACTGCTTTCCAATGCTTAGTGCCAGGGCTATGAATGGTTTGACTCAACTCAGAAATTGCATATTGTATATTCGGCTTTGTGTTGCATGCATATATAAGACATCCCATAGCTTGGTGATAAAGAGAAGTGTCAAATGCATCATCCAGATTTTCAACTCAGAACGTAAATCCTGTCTTTATTTGTCTGGAAACTGGCTTGCAATCCTCAAAGTCAAAACACTGAAGTAGTTTTTCAAGATACTTTGCTTGATGCATAACAATTCCCCCCTCAATGGATACAAACTGGATGCCAAGATAGTAGCTCAAAAGATCAATATAGGTGACATCAAAAGTATGTTGCAAATCAGCCATAAGGATGTCAAGTTTTGAATCACATCACCAGTCAAGAGTATGTCATCAACATAAAGAACAAGCACTGTAAGATGAGCCCCATCTTTGCTTATATAGAGTGTGCTTTCGATTGTACTACATGTGAAGCCAAGAGTAATCAAGCACTTATGGATTTTGTCATACCAGGTATGTGGAGCTTGCTTGAGACCATACAAAGCTTTATGAAAGCGAAAAACCATATGCTCTTTTCCTTTCATGGAAAATCTGAGAGGTTGCTTCACATAAACGTCTTCTTATAAATCATCATTCAAGAAAGCTATTTTTATATCCAAATGATATACTTTCCAACCATGTTGGGCAGCCAATGCAACCATGGTATGATTGGTAGTCATGCGTGAAGTAGGTGCAAAAGTTTCCTTGTATTCAATGCCATATTGTTGCACTGATCCTTTGGCAACAAATATAGCTTTGTAGCGATTGATGCTACCATCTGATTTTCTCTTAATCTTGTAAATCCTCTTTGTACCAATGACATTTTCCCTTTTTGGTAATGCATGTAAATCCCAAGTACTGTTTCTATGTATGGAATCCATTTTTGATTGCATAGCACTCATCCAATGTGGATCTTCACATGCATCTTAAAAAATAAGTGGCTCTTCATTACATGCTTTTGCAATTAGAGAATAATCCATAAAATTACTTGATGCATGGTGAGAGCTTGATCTTGTGCTACCAAGTAAAGGTGCACTCAATTTGCTATCTTGCAAAGTTTGTTTCAGCCACTTTGGCATACTTTGTGCACTCTTGATAGACATGCATTCATTATGTAATACATCATCAACATGAATATCATGTGTCGGCTGAAGAACTTCCAACAGTCTCGACCATTTTTGTTGAAAAAATTTAGCCATGTTTGGTTGGAAATTCCTTGCATTTTAAGCTCTATTTTGTTGGAATTTTTTGTTGGAGTATGCAAGTCCATATCATCTCTTCAAATTATTATTATAGGTTGAACTCTTTATTAAAGTTCATTATATTCTTAGAGTGATTTATTATGTTTTGCACATCAGCCATAGTCATGAATAAAGCATATTTGAAGTCAATGCCAAGTTGGAAGAGTGTTCCTATAATTTAGGAAAAATTTCAGGACAGCAGCACACCTTTTCTGAAGATAGTTTTGCACGGATCATATCTCGCTAACCGTGCATCCTTTTTGGTTGATTCAAAAGCTGAAATGTTCTCCATAGTATCAGGTATCAGCTCACCAAAATAATCCAGCAAATTCATCTCCAAACTCAAGTTATGCTGGCCGCAAGTTGGTAGGTAGAGAATTGGCAGATTGCTGAAAACGGCCAGTAGGCCAACTTTGGAAGCTTGTATCTTGAGCTACGTGCATCATCTCAAAATGGTTTCTTCAGCAAAGTTGTTCTTCATATCATGGAGAATCTCCATCTAAAACAGTTTCACCAAACTCCCACGCATTAGAGAGTTATCCCTATTTAAACAGAGGCTTATGAGCATTTTCGGCAGACAGACAAAGGGCTGGAGTTGAGAGACAGTCGACTCATTTTTTGTAGTTGTGGAGTGCATCCTAGGGACTGAAGTGGAGTGGTGTATACCACACACTCTTGACCATTATACATTGGCTTCATGTGTATCATTGAGCTCATTTGATAGTGTTATCAGCTTTGTTCTTTTCAAGTAGTTTGAGCTTGAGTTAGCTTCTACTATTGAACTTTGTATTCTTGTTGATTTAAGGATTGCTCACTTATTTGTCTCTCATATCTCATCTCATATATTCTTTGAGAGTGTGTTTAAGCTCAGCTCCTCATTTTTCTCATGGTATTAGAGCACCTAGGTTAGAAGTGCCTAGTGTGAGCATATTTGAGTAAAGGGAAGAGTCTCGATTCAACTTGTTGTAGTTGAAGATGGCACCAAGTCTCCACAACCTACACTTAGAAGGAGTTGAGAAGCTCAATGGAAACAACTATGCTACATGGAAGGTAAAGATGGAGTCCTTACTTTTCTTTCAAGATTGTTGGGATTTAATTTCGATGGACAAACTGACTAGAAGTGAAGAAGAATTGTCCGAATGGGATAAGAAGGCCATGTTTGCAGTTCATATGATAAGGTTGAGTGTCAAAGATGACATTCTCAGCCATCTCCTTGATGTGAAGACTCCCAAGAAGGCATGGGAGACATTGAAGAATATCTACGAGTCCAGGAGCACCTCGAGGCAAGTGGCATTGAGGGCTGAACTTACCAATTGTACGAGGAAGCAAGGAGAGGATGCTTCAAGCTTCATCAAGAGAGTCAAGGATCTACATCAAAAACTAGTGGCTGTTGGAGATAAGATGTCTGACAACGAGCTCTCTACAATCATCATCCATGGATTGCGAGATGGATATGAAGGCTTAGTTCAAGGCCTCATCATCTTGAGGGAGAAGCCATCTCTTGAGGAGATGGAACAAATTTTTCAGAGATGAAGATCAAAGGTAGGCTGCAATGAAGTCAATACATGATGGAGGAAAGGCATCAACATCAAATGACAAAGCACTCTTCTCATCAAGGGGAAGAGGAAGATTCAACACACAAAGAGGAAGAGGGTGGCATCAGCCCACTCACAACCAAGATCGACAAGATCATTAAGGTAATCAATCTTTCCAAGAAAGAGGACATCCTTCCTCAAGAGGTAGAGGAAGAGGAGAAGATAGAGGTAGATATTACTCTATCCAATGTTACAATTGCTCTAGGTATGGTCATTTTGCTAAAGATTGCAGGAGTAATCAAGATAATGGGAGAGGAAGATCAGCCCACTACACGGATGGAGAAGGTGGAAATGAGTCCACTCATTTTGAAGAAGATTCTTCACTTGTATCATTAGAAGAGATAGCAGCCCATACACATGATCCCAAAGAGGAACCATGGTGGATCGATAGCGGAGCAAGTTCTCATATGACTTCTCATGCTCAATACTTTTCTAATATTGATGATTCTCATAATGGTACTATCTTTACAGCAGATAGTACTCCAAATTCCATTATAGGGAAAGGTGACATACCCATTCGATTGGGAACGGGAGAGAAAAAGACACTCGACAATGTTCTCTTGGTACCATCGCTTACCAAGAATCTACTTTCAGTTGGAGCTATGACTGAGAAGGGACTCAAAATAGAGTTTGAAGGCCAGCAATGCCTCATTAAAGATCCAAAGAATTCCTACAAAGTGGTTGCTAGAGGAAGAAAGCAAGGAAAGCTTTTCAAGTTAGAAGGAGAGTTCTCAACATTTTCAGCAATGGGAAATGACAAAGAAGCCCCCATTATGTCTACCGAGTTATGGCACAAGAGGTATGGTCACTTGAACTTCAATAGTATGTGTATGCTGAAGGAGAAAGGCATGGTCATTGGAATTCCAGCCTTACAAAGGATTGGAAAAGTGTGTGAAGCGTGCTGCCTTGGAAAGCATGCTAGCAGTAAGTTCTCAAAGAGGAGCTCAAGGTCACGTGATATACTTGATGTGGTGCATGCTTATGTATGTGATTCAGCCCACACTCCCTCACTTGGAGGGAATATTTATTTTGTTACCTTCACGGATGATTTCTCTAGATATACTTGGGTTTATTTTATGAAGTCCAAGGCTGATGTATTTCAGATTTTCAAACACTTTCATGCTATGGTGGAAAAGATGACAGGACGAAGACTAAAGACTCTACAGTCTGACAATGGAGGAGAATTCTTGTCGAAGGATTTCAACCATTATCTACTTGAGAATGGCATTCGAAGGCAACTTACTTGCAGCTACACTCCACAACAAAATGGAGTGACAGAGAGGAAGAATAGGACATTATTTGAAGCAGCAAGATGCATGCTCAAAGACAAAGGTCTGAGCAACATCTTTTGGGCTGAAGCAATCAACACTTCATGCTATTTGATGAATAGGTCTCCTACCGAAGTCTTGAAGGGCCTTACCCCCTATGAAGCTCTTCACAACATCAAGCCTAAGGTACATCATTTAAGAGTTTTTGGTTGCCTCGCATTTTCTCACATTCCAGATGAAAAGAGGAAGAAGCTGGATGACAAGTCAAGGAAATGCATCTTTGTTGGATATAGTGATGTAAGCAAAGCTTACAAACTTTATGATCCATGTAAGAAGGAGACATTCCTATCACGGGATGTGATTTTTGATGAGAATGCAAGCTTCAGTTCAGCATCAATTTCAGATTTGGATAAAAGCTCTTCAACAACAGTTAAAGTTGAAGTTCCCTCTTCTACACATGAGGAAACCATTGAAGAATTAGAGGAAGAAGATGAAGATCACCGTGCAACTCTTAGAAGGTCTTCAAGGATCAGAACACAACCTCAAAGACTTACATATCAACGAGGTAATTCCTCAAGTTTTGAGCAAAGTAATGTTGCTTTGCTTAGCTCTATTTTACAACATGACGAACCGTCAACATACAAGGCTGTTAGTACTCAAAAAGAATGGCAAGAAGCTATGGACAAAGAGATGGCTGCTCTTCATCAAAATGGGACATGGGAGTTATGTCCATTACCTTCCAACAAGAAAGCAATCGGATGCAAATGGATCTACAAGCTGAAATTCAACAAGGAAGGGAAGATAGATAGACACAAAGCAAGGTTAGTAGCTAAAGGATATTCTCAACAATATGGATTGGATTATGATGAAACATATGCTCCAGTAGCAAAGATGAGTTCAGTTAGGTTATTACTTTCCCTTGCCTCCATATTCAAGTGGAAGGTGAAGCAAATGGATGTCAACAATGCCTTCCTCAATGGCATACTTGAGGAAGAAGTCTACATGCAACAACCGGAAGGATACATTGTCAAAGGTAAAGAGCACATGGTATGCAAACTTCTCAAAAGTTTGTATGGTTTGAAGCAAGCTCCCCGAGCTTGGTATGCAAGGATTCATGAGCATCTTTGCTCTCAATGCTTTCAAAGAAGCAATGCTGATCATAGTTTGTATTATAAAGTAAAGGGAAAAGATATTGTTATTGTTCTTCTATATGTGGATGATCTCATGTTGATAGGAAGCAATGAAGCAATGATTGAAGATATTCAAAGAAAACTCTCTAAAGAGTTTGAAATGAAGGATCTTGGTGACTTACACTACATTCTTGGCATTGAAGTCTCTCGACTAGAGAAGGGAGATATATTTATCTCTCAACAAAAGTACCTTTTTTCCATTCTTGATAGGTTTGAGATGTCTCACTCTAAGCCGGTCTCTACACCTATGGAGTCAACTCTCAAACTCATGAAGGACGAGAATGGTGTTCCATATGATGAAACACTATATAGACAACTCATAAGATCTCTCCTCTATTTGACCATCACAAGATCTGATATTTGTTTTGCAGTGAACTCTCTCTCCAAATATCTACAAGCTCCCAAAGTATCTCATTGGAATTCAGCCAAGAGGATACTAAGATATTTGAAAGGTACTTCTTCACTTGGAATTCTCTATGGAGGAGATACATTGAATCTTCGGAGATACATTGAATCTTCATGGATTTAGTGATTCAAATTATGTAGCAAACTTGGTTGATAGAAAGAGCATAAGTGGAAATGCGTTCTTCCTAGGCAATGGAGCTATTTCATGGAGTTCCAAAAAGCAAAGTACGATCAGCTTATCCTCTACAAAAGCTGAATACAAAGCTCTCACAACCTCAGCTTGTGAAGCTATTTGGCTAAGAAGATACTTGGATGAGATTGGTTTCGGTGAAAACCAACCTACAACCATTCATTGTGATAATGTCTCAGCTGAATCTTTGGCAAAGAATCCAGTCATGCATCAACGAACCAAGCACATTGAAGTGAGGGAGCACTTCATCAGAGAGAAGATACAAAGTGGTGATATCATCTTACACCATTGCAACACAAAGGAAAATGTGGCTGACCTCTTCACTAAAGCTCTCGGCAAGGAGTTGTTCATCAAGCATAGATCATCACTTGGCATGATGGAGCTTCCCTTAAGGGAAGGAAGTCATGAGTAAGGGAAGGCTCATCATGCATCTTCAACAAATAAGGGAAGGCTCATCTTCATATGCCTTCAGCAAGCATTTTATTTCAGGTTCTTATTATTTTGAAGATTTTGGACTTGAGGGAAGGTGTTGGAATATGCAAGTCCACATCATCTCTGTAAAGTATTATTATAGGTTGAACTCTTTATTAAAGTTCATTATATTCTTAGAGTGTTTTATTATGTTTTCCACATCAGCCATAGTCGTGAATAAAGCATATTTGAAGTCAATGACAAGTTGGAAGAGTGTTCCTATAATTTAGGAAAAATTTCAAGACAGCAGCACACCTTTTCTGAAGGCAGTTTTGCACGGATCATATCTCGCTAATCGTGCGTTATTTTTGGTTGATTCAAAAGTTTAAATGTTCTCCATAGTATCAGGTATTAACTCACCAAAAATCTCTCACAAATTCATCTCCAAACTGTTAAACTGGTTATGGTTTAATCGTTACTCTACTTCCGATTCAAACACTTCAAGTTCAACCGGTTTCAAATCTTCCTAACCGCAATCGTTCTCTTAGCCACGTGGGTCCTTGGGAGTGGTAGGGGTCTGTTAGACAGAGGCCCTGTACTATTTTCCCATTTTAACACACAATCTTAATGTCATCCCGTCCTTAGCTCAGTATCCATCCCTGAACAACGGAAGACTGTTCAGTGTATGGGAATTAGAACTTCAGGACTGAGGGTAGCAATCCGGTTACATAATTTACGCGCAAAAGATACTTCAATAACAAAGTCACCTAATCCGCACTTCGTCAGGGCAGATAGGTATACCAACTAGACATTATATTTTAAAGTTACGCGGACTCGAACAATCAATCTCCTCGTAATAAACAGCTAACCATAAACCGACGATGTTCTACTCACATTCAGACCATTACAGCTACTAGTCTTCCCATAGTTGGAGTAAACAGCAAATATAAGATACAGTAACGAATTCGGTCGCTTACAGAAACTTTATAGACAATTAGTTCGAGATTACTCTTCGCGCTACCTACTTCACCGAAGAACTTCCAAATAACATACCACGCTTGTTCACACTCAGAGTCACACTCAACCATCACCGAACAGATTCGCCACACAATACAACTGATTCATCATTCTGTACTAAGGTGAGTATAATCGACTAGCAGGAGTATAGACGGAACAGATCAAAGAAGAACTTATCCTTTCAACAACATATACGCGCACACACTGCGTTACAGCACTCTTCAAACGAGACTTAATCAAACAACACACTACAATTCCCACAAAAAACGGGCTGCTGCCGCTCTTTTTCTCATTGCCTTAAATAGAGGATTTTTTTACAATGGTGCGCACTTCTGCAGTTACCTTCGCGTTTCCTAAAAGATTCTTTTTGCATTTAAGCTCCCTGTCCTCGTACTTTTGTCCTTGTTCGGCGGCCGTCCAGCACTTTTACATTTAAGGCACCTGTCCGGGTTCATTTGTCCTGGTTCGGCGGCCCTCTAACACTGGCACGCACGGTGGACTCGAACCCGCAGGTGCTTTACTGTCTTCAACATCCTTTTGCGTTGCCTGTAGGTCTATTCCAGAGTTTGGCTCCCGAATCATTTCTGACCGTACTTGTTCAAGTGGAGGAACAAGTATAGCCAGCCATCTCCTGCGAAAAAGTGTCCAAATATTTTGAACACGACTATCCAATTGCTGTTTTAATAAGTCTATGTCCACATTTGTCATTAATGTGGCATTCAGTTCTACGCCCTCATCTTTTAATAGCTGTCTTTCGAACTCCTGCAAAACCTGTATTCTTGACTGCAAAATTTCATTTTCGGCTTGCAGGTTAGCATTCAGGGTAGAAAAACTTGACATTTCGGCTTGAATCTGTGTTTGGATAGTTTGCTGCCACTGATTAAATTCTTGAAAACACTTTTTTGCGTTGATCAATTCTGCCGTTAGTTGCCGGTTGCTACTCTGTAACGCTTGTAGTAAAGCTTCTTTGTCATCCAATTCCTTTTGCATCTGTGTCATTCTATCTAGTAATGAATTGGACTTAGTCATCATAGCGAATAGTAATTCGTTTTTGTGCTGAAGCGCTTGTTCTTGTTGCCGCAAGTATTGAGAAACCTCTTGTAGTTTGTTTTGCATCCCTATCACAAAATCTGGTTGGAGATCGTCCGGTAATTGCTCTGGATTGGCGGTTGGCAAGTTGTCTGCCATCCTTCGTTTAATTGACAGCCGAAACGGCGTCCCTACGGTCTGGTTCTGTGCGCTATTACCTGTGTGGAAGAAATGTGCAGACGAGGTGGAGACTTGGTCTGCTTCCTCAGGCTCTGTTTGGTGTCCTGTATCTATCCTATCATGTTCACCGGAATAAAAATGGGGGGACCAGTGTAGCTTCTCATCCTTTACTGATTGGACAAAATTAAATATAGCAGCTAAATAGGCTGCTAGTCTGCTGTTCGTGTGGGATCTTTGCTTATCCCCGACAATGATTTGTGTGTAGAGGCGGTTATACAGCCAATGTGTCCAGCTAACCCGACCTCCTTCTTCGGCATGTAGTAGTGGTGAAAAATTTTCTCTAGACATTAAATCGAATTTAACTAGTAAACAGAGCTTCTCTAAGTACCATTTAAATTGTTCTCGACGGTGATATGTGGCATTTTTCAACATGTAATACCGTCTGGGGCCTTCACAGTTGCCAAATTCATTTCTCAAATCTTCATTCGAACATTTAGGATATCGGGCGCCATCATATAGTGGCAGTTTAAATATAGCTGAGACTAGCTGTGGCAAAAATTGTACCTGATTTAGAATGAAGGCGTTTGTTTGTCGCATGCTATATAATTGATTCTCTGCATCGTCATTAGCGATCCACTGCTCCCATGGTAATTGGGCAAACTACAGGAGTCCTATCTTCCGTAGCCAGTCCTCATTCCTTCTCGAATGGATGTCGAGCTCGATTTTAAATTCGGTGGAAAATTTATGATGAGTCTTTACTGATGCAGAAGTTACTGAGTCAACTGCATTATCCTGTAGGGTAGTATCTGATGTCGTCACAACATGGTTCTGTGTACTGGCGCGCTTCCTGAGTTGCCATCTGAGTATGTCAGATTCCGACATGCTTGTAAGGGTTACTGAGAAGAATATGCTGGAAGTTGCTAACTAGCGCTGAAGCTCGAAGAATACTATAGTGAAGAATGCTATGCTATGCATACGCATTTTATAAACACCAGTGCTTGAACTGCCATTTGCTATAATGATTGTATTTCAGTAGGACATGACTCTTCCTTCCCCTTGTCAAAATTGTATCATGAGTAAGAATCATTATGCCGTGTGTTATTCCGTAGATTGGTGCTAGACTGAACAAGACTTTACATGTGCGAAAAATATCAGAAAACAACATTGGGTTATCATACTCATTTCGAATCCATCGTTACATTATGAATTCGTATGGGCGAATATACTTATTCTTCTATGAGACCTTCGAGATACATATTCTTGGCGGATCTAAATGTGCAAGCTATTTTTTTCTTAAGGGTTTCTAATAATTGTTTAGCGTGTCGGGTTCTAAAACCTGCGCATCTATTCTGACGGAGCTAAGCGCGATTGCTTCGGTAAGCAAGTTTTCGGCCTGGGTCTGCAAAAAAGCCTCCTGTAGATAGAAATCATTGGATAATGCGGCGTCCCTGGAAGTCTTCATTTCGGTGACTTTCCGCTGCATCTCTGTGACTCGATCCTTTTGATTTCGCAGTTGGTTATCGAGGCGCTCGAATTGTTGGTTCTGAAATTCAATCGTTCGGGAATATGCATCTCGTTCCCTTCGAGCTTCTGCCAGATCTTTTTGGTGTTTCGCTTCCCTGGTTAATTGTCGTCTCAGCATTCTGTTTACGTCGTCTAAACATTCCTGAGCTCTGCGTAGCTCGTCTTGGACTTGCGCTGCTTCTCGTTGTTGGTCTTGGCTCTTTTGAATTGTTTCCTGCAGCTGGGCCTTCGTTTCTTCGACCATTTCTTCGAGGGATGAATTGATATCTTCTTTTTCTTGGAGGGCGGTCTTGAGTTCCCGGATTTCTTCGTGTGCTTCGTGTAATAGCTGGTCTTTGGCGGAAAGCTGCTCCAATGCCGCATCTCTCTGCTGGATCAAGGCCTGTTGTGCCGAAAATTGGGCTTGGAGGTCAGCTAGTTGTGTCTGTAATTGATGATTCTCTGCTCTTACGGCGTCGACTTCTTCTTGGAGTGGGGTGATGTCGGCTTCCAAGAGGTCTACCTTGTGCTGCAGGTCGTGCCGAATGGTATTTGCAACCTCAGTCATTTGTACCGGAAGTTGTGAGAGGGCGATGAGTAGTTGGCCCATGTTGGCCAGTTCGGAAAAGATCGGAGTAGAGGAAAGGAGGAGTGGGTGTGGTGGTGGTGTAGAGGTTTGGGTATGGAGTTGGGGGGATGTCGGGGGTGAATAATTGGGGGAGGATGAAGAAGATTCGGAAATTGGCGGTGGGAGAGGGTTGACTGGTGGGGATTGAGGGCGAGGGGATGTAGGATGGGTTACCTGATGCGTGGGTTGGCTTTCACCTGTAATGTGGGCGATGGTGGATTCTACGGCCTTGAGTAGGGTGTTGAGCGCGCTGTTGATCACGTGCTGTTCATCTTCTCGTTGTGCTGATGCTTCTTCGGTTGAGACGGGTTCTGTTTTCGTGTGCTTCTGCTGGTCGTGGTGGTCGGCCGATGATTCGTTGTGTATGGAAGTGGCAGTGTCGTGAAAGGTCTCTTCTTGGTCTGCGTTTCGGGTGTCCTGATTCTGTCCGGTGGATCTTTGTGCTTCACTTTCTGAGGAGCTGATTCGAATTCTCTTATTGCGGAAAAGTTGGTTGATCTCCTCATCTTCTTCTTCTTCTTCGTCGAGAGGTTGCACTGATTCTTCGTGCCTAAGAATGGGACCTTGGGGTGGTGGTTGTGCGGCAAGGATGGCTGGGAACAAGAATGAGATGATGTGGGGAAGGCGAGAGCGCGGGGTGGTACCCTTTTGGAGTTGCTTCACGATGGCTACACATTCTTTATGGATTCTGAGGAAGAAGTATGATGCAAAGTTGACGGGTTCCTGGACAGCTAATTCTAAAGCGGAATAAAATGGTCGGGAGATGCCGTACGTGCGTTTTTGCAGGTTAAGTATGGCGACTAAGAATTGCAGAGCGGATCGTTCGGGTTCGGGGCGGCCGAGAATGGCGTATTCGTTGGATGACGAGCGGGGGAATAGTTCATTCATGCGGGCAATGGGAATACTCGGGCCATTTTCACGGCCTTGCGGGTTGAGGCGATAGGCTTCAGCGAAGGCTTGGAAGGTGATGACTGTTCGCGAAGGGAGTGAGAGAAAAACCCATTGGCGTTCGGTGGCGGGGGACTGAGCAATGGCGGTGATGATCGGTGTGAAGAAAGGATGGGCTTCCACCGAGTGCCAGGGCAACTCAGCGAAGTTAGCCAACCCTCTGCAACGCAGGTATTCGCCTACCTCGGTAGGGATACCATCGCGGAAGGCTGCATAGTTGGCTATTGCTTCCATGGCGGTTACTGAGGTAGATGATGAGCACGGATGCAGAATGCACGAGGGCTCAGAATACTAGCATGCAACACAATAGCTTATTTCGGCGTCGTCGACAGAGTTTAAATAGAAACACTACGGTGGGGGAAAGGGGTGGGATATCATTGTGCGGTGCGGGGATAGTACTGGTTTTCATGCAGGTGTGCATACTCGAGTGACTGTTAAGAGGGCGGCTGGTTATATCAAGATCGTACAAAACACGGCTATTTATAAAAAGCAAAAAAGAAGAACAAGAAAAGTTTAAACAAAACGCGGTCCATCGTCGAAAACTTAATGCGGGCTAGTGGTGTGATGATATGGCCGTAACTTCGACCCATTAATTACCTTGGGGAGTGGATTTCCAGTCAACGTAGTCAACCGAAAAGTTGCCGGACCGACTTGTTCTGAAATCTTAAAGGGACCGAACCAGCGTAGTTTGAACTTTCCTGCTGCTCTATCGGATTTTGCGTTATAGAAAAGTACAAGCTGGCCTATCGAAAAGATTGGGGTCTTCAAATATCGATCGTGTGTCTTGGCTTGCCTTAGTTGTACTTCGGGCATGGTTAAAAAATTGAGCCATCGGTGCTCATCAAGTTCCCTGAGTGCGTCCATTCGTGCTGTCAGCGACTCTTCTGGTAGCATTTTTTGGGTGATTGCTACACGCAGGCTTGGGATAACTATTTCCATGGGTGCTATTGCTTCTAAACCATAAGCTAGTTTGAAAGGTGTCAAACCTGTTGTTACCTTATATGTAGTTCGGTATGCCCATAATACTGCAAGTAGTAGTTGATCCCATCTTTCCGGTGCTTCCATGATCAGTTTCCGAAGGATATTCAATAGTGATTTGTTTGTGCTTTCGGCCAGACCATTGGTGCGAGGGTAATATGGAGAGCTGAGTTTATGTGTCACCTGGAATGATTGGGTTAGTACCTTCATTACTTGATTTACGAAGTGAGTACCTTGATCTGTCACTAATTCGAGTGGTAAGCCAAATCGTGGGAAGACATCATTTAACAGACATTTCGCTACTACAACTGTTGTAGCAGACCGTAAAGCCCAGGCTTCTGCCCATCTCGTTGCATAGTCTGTACAAGTTAGTATGTATTTGTTGTTACTGAAGACTGCTGGAGGTGTGATTGGACCGATAAAATCTAATCTCCTTTTCTGAAATGGTTCGAGTGGCATAATAGGCTGCAAGGGAAAGAAGTGTCGTTGCAGTGGTTGTCCAGACCTTTGACAGTTATCACAGTTTTTGACGAATTGGGCCACATCTCGGTACATAGTAGGCCACCAGAGACCTCCTTGCAAAATTTTCCGGTGAGTTAGATCTGTGGCAAAATGACCACCAGTAGGGGTTGAATGAGCCATCGTGATGACCGAGTTAATTTCGTGCGGAGGAACACATCGAAGTAAGATTCCGGTGTGATCTACATGATACAGTTCTCCTGCCACTAGCCGGAATCAGCGGCTAAAGACTGCCAATTTCCTTCGAACTGCCTTGGTAGTGTCAGATGGAAAGCATCCTTCGGTGAGAAAAGTTAAAATCTGATCATAATATGTAGGTGTTGCTTGTAATTCGGCAGTCTCATCGATCATTGGCTCAGAACTATAAATTGCTGGAGTCGTGTCATCTATGCCTATCGGAGCTTCACCAGAATCTAGGCGAGATAAGAAATCTGCTAAGGCATGTGCATTTCCGAGTCGGTGAATGACTTCATACTCAAATTCCTGCAAGAGTAGCACCCATCGGGCTAATCGTCCGCCTAGATGTTGTTGTCTCACTAGATAGACAAGGGCAGCATGATCCACATGAAAGGTGAATTTCCGGCCTAATAAATAATGTCTGAACTTTTTGATGGAGTAAATTAATCCTAGACATTCTCTTTCAGTGGTAGAATAGTTCTTTTCTGCCGGTGCAAGCCTTCTGCTGGCGTAATAGACAGGGCAAAACCACTTATGTGTTTGCTGCATCAGAATACTGCCGATCGCAATATCTGAGGCGTCGACAAAAACATGGAACGGATTGTCCCAGTCCGGTGGTTGTAGGATTGGTGCCTGTGTCAATAGATACTTGAGTCGATCAAATGTAGTTTGGCATTCTTGAGTCCATTCGAACTGTCGTGGAGTTTTGGTGATTAGTTTATTCAGAGGTA
Organism: Ceratopteris richardii; assembly: GCA_020310875.1. Taxonomy (NCBI): domain Eukaryota; kingdom Viridiplantae; phylum Streptophyta; class Polypodiopsida; order Polypodiales; family Pteridaceae; genus Ceratopteris; species Ceratopteris richardii. The sequence goes on along the minus strand of MU260245.1, from coordinate 178,808 downwards.
CAGCCAGATGAGCAAGCCACCGTAAGTGTCTGCCGTGCCACCGTACTTGACCCATAAAACGCATTACTTCTTTTGGAGTGGCGGGTACTGGGGCTTCTAGAATTGCCAAAATCTTATCTGGGTCTACTCGGATACCTTGGGCAGATACAATATGACCAAGTAGTTTGCCACATGAAACGGCAAACACAGATTTGCTTGGGTTAAGGCAGAGTCTGTAATCTCGACACTTTTGGAAGCAGCATCGTAGATGAAGCAAATGTGCCATCATCTTTCCAAAAATTGAGAAGTCATCGAGATATACTTGCATAAACGAATTGAGATAAGGAGAGAAAATCTCCTGCATACATCGCTGAAAGGTGCTTGGTGCGTTTCTCAATCCAAACCACATTACCGTACAAGCAAAGACACCCCAATTGGTAATGAAGGCAGTTTTTGGAATATCTACTTCAGCCATTCTAACCTGATTGTAACCGCTGTATCCGTCTAAAAATGAATACATTTCGTGGCCTGCTACCCTATCAAGCATGGTATCCAGAAAGGGGATCGGAAAAGGATCTGGTACTGTTGCTGCGTTTAGTTTCCGGTAGTCTACACAGATTCGTAGTTGCTTATTTTTCTTTGGCACCATCACAATTGGTGAAATCCATTCAGCATGTTCTACTGGTACGATGAATCCTACCTTTAGTAATCTGTCAAGTTCGGCTTTTACCTGAGATGCGTAATTGGGATTCATCCGATAGCTGGGCTGCCTATTCGGTTTAGCTTCGGGCTTCAGCATGACTCTGTGCTGATATATGCGCGGATCTAATCCTTTCATATCTTTGTAATCCCAGGCAAAGACGTCTGAGAATTCGCGAAGTAGTCGAATCAGATCAGCCTTAAATAATTCCGGTAAATTTTGCCTTATCTTTACAGGTCGTGGATGATCTTCGTCTCCTAGATTGTACGAGGTCAACTGGTCTTCGGAGATATAAAACTGTTGCGGTTTCTCTGTGTCGTCTGTCGACCGGAGTAGTGAATGTAATTCATTGTCATGTGTTGGCATCCTATCTTCCTGCTTGGTTTCTTGGGTGATTGGTGTAACTGTACACACTGAAGTACTCCAATTATCTATTACGGACTGTAGATCAACAGTCCCTAAGGTCATTAAGTCGGCGTTACTCTTCAGAAATTCCTCTTCTTCATCATCTGATAGTCCATCTAACATGTGGATAGGTTCAGCAAAATATGGTCTGGCGTGCAGTTCGCAAGGTTGTATAGCATCTAATTTTACTACATATCTACGGCTTGCATCTTTGAACGTAAGCTCTTGTGCAGACCAGTCTTGTATTACCTTCGCATGCTTCAGCCAAGGTCGACCAAAAAGAAGATTGTAATCCAAAGTGGATTCCGGCAGATCTAGTATAACAAAATTCATCTTGAAGGTCGTACCTTGTAAAGTAATGGGTATATTTCGCACAAGTCCTATAGGATGGACTCTAGATTGGTCTGCCATTCTGACAAAAAATTGAACTGGTTCGATTTCGGTTCATCCTAACCTATTGCATAAGGCTGTAGTTGCAATGTTGACACCAGAGCCTCCATCAATCAATACCTGTGTAATTTTATGATTCTTATACCATACCGTAATCAAGGGGACTGAATGATCAACCGTAGAATCGGGTTCTGGTTGAACTGCTGCTGTCGCCGGAATACAAGAAGGTACCGGACTGAACTGTTGCTGGAACTGTTGTCGAACACCAGGTACTAATGCCAGTAGTTGGCCGAGAGGTAGAGTGATAGATGCCTTGGATAAAATTTCCCAGGCCTGCTGAGATTGGTTATCCTGCTCTTTTGAATTTGAGGTCTCTGCTGATGTTGAAGTATCTGCTATTATGTCTACTGCTGATGGTGGTTCCGCTGCTGCTTGCTTTTGTTGTGTTCCTTCCTCTGTCGACGAGGTCTGAGTCACCGGAATGGGTTCTGGGAACACTGGTGGTTCTGTGGCGGTCCAGCGGCTAGCTTTGTTATACATCCTATGTTGTTCTCGAATCCCTGGTTCAAATACTTCTGCTGCTGACTGCAGCTGTTTACCTGATCGGGTCTGGACAGTAGCGGTCTGCGTTTCTACCGGTGTAATTTGTACCATGTTGGCCATTGGGTTTTGCCGCTCCTTCTTCCTTTGATCATACTCAGCTGCGTCCTTGCAATATCTTCTAATGTGTCCGAATTCACCACAAAAATGACAGCGTGGCGGAGGTAAATTGGGATTTTCCGGTGGTGGTTCGTTCTGCCAGCGGTTTGCATTATAGTTGTTGTTTCTCTGTCCTCGGTAGTTTCGATATCCTTGCGCTTGATTGTTTCTCAGTTGCGGAGGTACATAGTGATTCGCTGCCTGTCCATGTTCTTGAATAACAGCATTGACTGTTGCTGTACCCTGTAATCTGGCATTGTAGACACAATTTCCGGTGGTGTGTCTGGCAATGTTGCAGATCGCGCAGAATGTTTGGTTTAGCGCACAGTTGGCACTAGTATGACCTGAATTTTTGCATGTGATACAGTACACTTGTCTGGTTATATCTTCAGTCATAGTTTTGTTCGTTTTTAACCACTCTAGATCTTCTGTAAATCCACCGACTTTGGATTCCAGTTGCAGAGCCATGGCGATGACTGCATCCAATGTCATTGCTCCGACACATCTGATGATCATGATCTGCTTCAATTGCGGGTTTAAACCATTGATAAACCACTGAGTGATGACGTCATCCGGTAAGTTAGCGTGGGCCTGTGGTATCTGTCGCAAGTGTGTTCTAAAAAGTGTAGCATATTCTTGGACAGTCTGATTCGCCTTCTGTCGATTGTTCTGTAAATAATCAAAGATTTCGGTGGGATTCTTCTTTAGCCTGAATCGTTGCAAAAAAGCATCTCGTACTGCATCATAGGTACCGGAATGATTAATGTTGTATTTCGTAAGCCATCTAGCCGCTTCATTGACCAGTGTAGATTGAAAAACAATGGCCTTGTACGCCTGATCCGGTGGATGGTTGAGGACTGCATAACTGATCTCAAAAGTGCGTACGTGAGCATCCGGGTCATCTCCTGGGAATCCACCAAATTTCATGTATGTTACTCCTGTTGGAGGCGGCCTTGGTTGGCCTAACTGTTGTTGCTGTTGTTGTCCGTTCATCGTGAGTGTATCCGGTCCTTCTTCTGTATCTTGAGGTTGATTAGTTGAACTATCAGAATCTAGATCGCCGGATGGCGTGCCTTCCGGTGTGCTGTTTTTGTGTAGGATACTTCGGATCTCTGCTTCGAATAGCTCTCCTTCCTTCTGGATGTCCAATATCCGAAATCTTTCTTCCAAGCATGCGGGTCGGGCTGAGGACTCCGCGAAAAATGCTAATTCTTGGCCGCCAGTTGGTGTTTCTATTACCGGAATATCATCGGAATGAACTGACAGTGCACCAGACTGTAGTGTTTTTCCGCTTTTACCGATTTCTTTTCCTAGAGTTTGTCTAATCGTGGATAACTCTGAATCTTTATCCAAGATTGTTAAACTGGTCTCCAGCGACGTCTTGGTAGATTCTGGAATTACTGTACTTTGGTTAGGCTGGGTCGAAATGACACCAGAATGTACCAAAGGCGTTGATCGTTCCACCGGAATATGACCGGAATTAATTCTAACGTCCTTAGCTTGCTTGACCACTGGGTCAGGCCGCCTTATACCTTCTTCTCCTAAAGTTGTCTTTAGTACTTTTTGTGTTCCAATTGTATGGTTCCTAGTATACGTTTCGCCAGACCGAGTAACCGGCATGTATCATTGCTTTAGTAGTACTATCTGAGCAGTTGGCAACAATCTGGCTCTGTTGCTACCGTCAGTCAATCGAACGATAAACGTAGTGTTTGATTCTGCAAAACAGTCGGCACGCTACTGCCACTTTTCACAGATAACTGGCAACCTGATGCCACCTTCCCACAGACGGCGCCAAATGTTAAACTGGTTATGGTTTAATCGTTACTCTACTTCCAATTCAAACACTTCAAGTTCAACCGGTTTCAAATCTTCCTAACCGCAATCGTTCTCTTAGCCATGTGGGTCCTTGGGAGTGGTAGGGGTCTGTTAGACAGAGGCCCTGTACTATTTTCCCATTTTAACACACAATCTTAATGTCATCCCGTCCTTAGCTCAGTATCCATCCCTGAACAACGGAAGACTGTTCAGTGTATGGGAATTAGAACTTCAGGACTGAGGGTAGCAATCCGGTTATGTAATTTACACGCAAAAGATACTTCAATAACAAAGTCACCTAATCCGTACTTCGTCAGGGCAGATAGGTATACCAACTAGACATTATATTTTAAAGTTACGCGGACTCGAACAATCAATCTCCTCGTAATAAACAGCTAACCATAAACCGACGATGTTCTACTCACATTCAGACCATTACAGCTACTAGTCTTCCCGTAGTTGGAGTAAACAGCAAATATAAGATACAGTAACGAATTCCGTCGCTTACAAAAACTTTACAGACAATTAGTTCGAGATTACTCTTCGTGCTACCTACTTCACCGAAGAACTGCCAAATAACATACCACGCTTGTTCACACTCAGAGTCACACTCAACCATCACCGAACAGATTCGCCACACAATACAACTGATTCGTCATTCTGTACTAAGGTGAGTATAATCGACTAGCAGGAGTACAGACGGAACAGATCAAAGCAGAACTTATCCTTTCAACAACATATACGCGCACACACTGCGTTACAGCACTCTTCAAACGAGACTTAATCAAACAACACACTACAATTCCCACAAAAAACGGGCTGCTGCCGCTCTTTTTCTCATTGCCTTAAATAGAGGATTTTTTTACAATGGTGCGCACTTCTGTAGTTACCTTCGCGTTTCTTGAAAGATTCTTTTTGCATTTAAGCTCCCTGTCCTCGTACTTTTGTCCTTGTTCGGCGGCCGTCCAGCACTTTTACATTTAAGGCACCTGTCCGGGTTCATTTGTCCTGGTTCGGCGGCCCTCTAACAAAACTCAAGTTATGCTGGCCAAAAGTTGGTAGGTAGAGAATTGGTAGATTGCTGAAAACGGCAGTAGGCCAACTTTGGAAGCTTGTATCTTGAGCTACGTGCGTCATCTCAAAATGGTTTCTTCAGCAAAGTTGTTTCCCATATCATGGAAAATCTCCATCTAAAACAGTTTCACCAAAATCCCACGCATTAGAGAGTTATCCCTATTTAAACAGAGGCTTCTGAGCATTTTCGGCAGACAGACAGAGGGCTAGAGTTGAGAGACAATCGACTCATTTTTTGTAGTTGTGGAGTGCATCCTAGGGACTGAAGTGGAGTGGTTTATACCACACTCTCTTGACCATTATACATTGGCTTCATGTGTATCATTGAGCTCATTTGATAGTGTTATCAGCTCTGTTCTTTTCAAGTAGTTTGAGCTTGAGTTAGCTTCTACTACTGAACTTTGTATTCTTGTTGATTTAAGGATTGCTCACTTATTTGTCTCTCATATCTCATCTCATATATTCTTTGAGAGTGTGTTTAAGCTCAGCTCCTCATTTTTCTCATTTTTCAGCCCTTTGAGCCTTAGTTGGCTAATATACATGTCCGTAGTCAAGTGGACCACTTCGGAACAAAGGCACGAGTGTATCAAACACATCTATTAGCTAACTGATGGCTATTTTTTTGCATTCAAGTAGAGGGAAAACTGAATTTCAACAAAGTGACCATATCTCGACTCACAATAATTGTGTTTGTCAATTGATGGTATAAATGATATCCCTTACTTTCAGCACTATAACCAACAAATATACATTTCTTTGCCTTGTCATCAAGTTTGTGACATCGTTGTGATGGCACAAGAGCATATGTCAAATGAACAAACACACGCATATGACTAACCATAGGTTTATGTCCATTCCAAGCCTCATAAAGAGTGATGAATCTCAATGCTTTTGTAGGGCAATGATTCAACACATAGTTTGCACACATGACTGCTTCCATCCAAAACTTGTTAGGAAGGTGCTTTCCTTTAACCATACATCATGCCATTTCAAAAAGTGTTCTATTTTTATGCTCGATAATACCATTTTTTTAGGTATATATGGCATCGTACCTTGGTGTGAAGTTCCTCTTTCACGAAGAAAAGCATTAAACTCATGTGACATGTATTCACCACCACGATTTGTGTATAGAGTCAAAAGCTTCTTTGAAGAAAAATTTTCAGCCATAGTTAAAAGTGCTTTGAAGCAAGAAAATGCCTCACTTTTTGCTTTCATAGGATACACCCATGTATGGCGAGTAGCATCATCAATGAAAGTAATAAAATATACATGCTTCCCGAAAGATGGAGTCTTGACGGGACCACATACATCCCTATGAACAAGCTGTAATTTCCTTGTAGTGTGTGTATGAATATATTTTGGAAAAATGCACGATGCATTTTTCCAAGAATGCCACTTTCATATGTATGCTTTTCAATGCACGTATGTTGGCAAACCAATAACAATGTCCTTATTTTGTAAGTAAAGCAAACTATTGAAGTTCAAGTGACCAAAACGAGCATGACAATGCTCCACTTTAGTCATGGAAGAAGTATGAGAAACTAAGGCATTTGAGGCAGCCCTCTTGTGAGTATCCAACCATTACATAATGCACCAAACATCACGATAATATCACCATTGTTGAAATCATGAACCATACACTTAGAATCTACAAAATGTACATGAAGTCCAACTTTGGCAATCAGTGGAACTGAAATTAAGTTCTTCTTGATACCACGTGCATACCATGTCCTCCTTTGGGTGCATCCTTCAAAGATGCAAAAAACCTTTTGCATGAAATTATGTGCTTTGAAGCACCACTATCAAAGAACCAATCCGAATTAGCCTCACTCACAACCATACATTTAGAATGCGATGATGCATCATAATGGCATCTAACAACACATGCCCAAACATCTTGAGCCACGTTGGCTTCATCATTCTTTGCATTTGAAGAATTTTTAGCAAGACATGCTAGATTCCTTCTTCTTTTCATTGCACTCAGCAAGCTTTCTACACTCATCAATAGTATGACTAGCCTTCTAGAAATATTCACACCTCTTTTTCTTTTGCAAATCAACATCATTAGAGGAATGAGTGGAAGAGAAAGGCTATGGCTTTGGTTTTGATGAACCCAAAGTTGAACCATACTTGCTTTTCCCTTTTTGTGAGATAGCAAATGCTTGCGTGCTCTTCTTACAAAAGAAGAGACACAGCCTCATCAAATGCATACCTATTGGGATTCTCTTTTGCAACCAAATGGAGTGTATGGGAAGCTTTGAAAAGATTTTGTTAATCCTTTCAACAATGTAGAGATGAGTGATGCATCTAGAATAATCTCATTTATGTTTGCCAATTGCTCTTTCAAGAACTTTAGGCATGCCACATACACATCCACAAACTCATTTTCAACCATACATATATGCTCAAGTCGCTTCCTCAAGTATGCAACACGTGCTTCATTATGCATGGCATACAAAGAAAAAAGAGTGTCCCATGCCTGTCTTGATGTAGAACATGACTGAATGTGTGGAACTATATGATGCTTCATAGAAAGCACAATCAATAAATGATCTTGAGCATCTTTTCCATCCCATCGAAGTTGCTTCTGTGTAGGTGAAGAATGAGTAATTACTGTACCTGAAGAAGAAGCTCCAGCTGTGACAGTAGACTCTGAAGTAGAAGAATCTACGGGTCTTTGATTTACACCTGCCACTATGTTCTATAGTTGTTTTGCAACAAGAAGACATTTCATCATGTAAGAACACATTGGATAGTTGTTGCCAAACAAGTCATTGCTACCCGCCACTTCACTAAAGAACAAGAATGTGACAAGATCTTTACTTCAACAAAAGCTAAAATGAGTGCTGAAATTTTAGCTCACAATCCATCACTCTGATGGTGATTCTAACTGCATGAATGGCTTCAAAATGGGGGTAAAACACCCGTGCGATTGGTGGGATTATTTCTTGATTGCTTAAGATCATTGTTCTATGCGACGAAGTTGATTTGCATCGTTAAAACGAAAAACCAAAACTTGAGAAGGATCTGAACCTAATTTGATACAACTATTGGGTGTGTGTAGAAGTGCAAGAGACACACAAGAAGCACACAAAAGGAGAGCAAACACAACAAGACATATGAAGAAGACAGATGGCTAGAATAGATGTCTCTATTGATGATGAATTGAATTGAAGTAAGAGTTGAATAATATTTGTAAGTACAAATTACCACCACATATGAGTGAATCACGTATGTGCTAACATGGGAAAAACCTCTAGCTAGCACTAGAGTAGAAAGTGCCCATGTATATGGAAAAGGTTCACATCAAAGCTACTCAAGGGACACATAAGTTTAACAAGCACACCAAAACAATGGAAAGACTTGAGAAAATGCAAGAAAGACACAGAAACAAATTTGCAAGAGGAGCTCTCTCTTGAATTCACTTCTAGAAGTTTTCAAAAAGTTCTTGCAAAATGAGGGAAATGAGTTTTTTTATAGCGGACCCCTCTTGTGACACTTTTACAAAATGATTATGAGTAAAATATAAAAAGTAACTATGATACAAGATGTTATAAAGTAAAGTCTATGATTTGAGTGTCCAGTCAGTTTAGACACATATGAACTCAGAGACGGTTTAGTCCCTAGTATGTTTGGCCAAAGATCTCGAGAGTAGACTTAAGCAAAGGTTCATATGCTCTCTACGATAAGGAATCCACCCAGCTTAGTGCTTAAGTCTTAAGGGGGCAAGGAGGAGGTCTTGGGTTCAAATCTTGCAAAGAGAAAGGTTTCTCCCAAGAGCTCTATGAGCATGAGCATCGTGGACCATTCTTTTTAATTGGAACCTTTCTAGATAAAGAGTGGTGGAGAATCAATCCATAAAAGGATGGTGTGGATTGTGTGAAAAGAGTGGTTCTCTACTAAAGTCACTTTTCTAAAGAGTAGTTCTCAAGTAAAGTTTCTCTTTTAAAGCATTCTTTAGATTTAAAGGGTTTGATTCATCAACAACTACATATTCAAGCATAAGGTTGGGAGGAGATTCATCTCTCAAGCAGGAGGTGGTCCTAATGCTCTTAATTCATTACATTGGTATCAAAGCTCTAGGTAAGCTTTCATGGGAACCTTGTGATTTGCATAACATTTTTCATCATATGTCTTTTAGAGCTTTACTCTTAAAAGATATGAAGTGTGAAATTCCCATCCAAGCTGTTCTCTTTCTCTTTTTGAGATTTTGCCATAAATTTTTGTATGCATTCATCTTTTTGTTTCATATGCAAAAAGGTGAAGAAATTCACGGGTTGCTTCGTTGATTTGAATCCACGATTACAAGCATTTGGGCTACCAATCTTTTGTTTGATAGTCATTACAAAGAACCAAAGAGAGAGAGCTTCAAAAGTGTAGGCAAGGACTTGAACTCACGATCTCACATCCAAGTAGAGTTTGCACGATAGCCTTCTCACACCATCCCACATGCTTGTGGGTGTGGAGACGAGGGATTCGACATGATTAGAAGACATGGGTTGTGTATATATGTTTTGCTTCAGCTTCAACCATATGTTTTCTTCATTATCTCTCTTTGAGCTCCACCACACCCGTGTATTTTTCTTCATCTCCCTTCTCCAATAAACTAGAAGCCCATGTAGCATATTCCATAGTTTAGAGAAAAAAAGAGGAGAAGCCTTTATTGGACAACACATGAAGATTCAAGAGACTCATTTGGAGAGGATTACCTAGAGGATGCAAGGAAAAACAAGAATCTTGAGGAATACAACCTCTATTCTTTTGGACCATCAAGGAGAAGAGGAAGATGCAAAGGAAGCTCCAAGAGAAGAGTAAAAGACATGATTTTGCTCGTCTGAAGAAAAGTGAAAAATCAGTTAAGAGGGCATCTTTAACCCCTCTTGCGCGACCTAAATTTGTTTTTTTTTTTAAATTCATATATGTTTTTTGGAGTATATGATATAGGTATATTGCTTCAAAATTGAGAATCTATCTGTAAGATGGATTTGGGAAGCATCCAAACTAGCCACTCCAAACATTATTTCTAGCCGATGATAACCTAGCAACTAGTAAACTTCATACATGCACTGCTCTTTACTTGAGTGTCCTTTTTTTATGATTTTCTAGGTTCTTAGAAATGCCTTTTTATAAGCTATCCGATGACATTAAAATATTTGGAATTGGAGGAGATTTAGCTAGTGTGGGTAGATAATTTGTTCTCAATAGTCACCTTTTGGAGAAGCAAGGAGTTCCAAGATCTTCATTTAAAATTCAAGTATGGTAGGGCATGTTCTTACATGAATTATGAGACACTTCAAGGTAAAATGTTTGTATAAAAAATATTGTATTAATTTTTAAAGAACTAAAACTTTAACACGATCCTTTCAACTAAGTTTAGAAAGACTAAGACATGTTGAAAGCACCCAATTGACAATACAACTTGGTGACATCAGTCTCTTGGCTAACAATGCATAAGAATTGTGAGCCTTAAGTTATTGTAACAAAGCAAAAAGATTAACTTAATATATGGGGAAGCAGTAATTTTTTGAGTAAAACAAGAAAACATTATCAATAGACCTTAGTTGCTCATGGCATTGATGTTGGATACCACAATAGTATCTAGCGGATGGATGATGCTCAAGCTTTACTCCAAGAATGCTTTTGAAAATCTATGCTATTTCTCCTAAAGATAGAGAAAATGCTTCAGTATCTTGTTGAAAGAGTTCTTTGAAAAGTTAGTCTTGAGTCACATAGAGTTTGACTCACATTAAGTTTAACTATCTTCGAAGTTTTGATTACACAAAGTTTTGGTTCTTCCTTAATGCTTTCCAATTTTTTTTGAAATTTAGATAAAGTGTTTGAATCGTTTCAATAAAAGTCAGGGATAACCAATGGGAATAGGCAACCAATTAAAACATAGATGTTATGTACAAGAACCTATTCACTCTTCAAAAATGCTAAAGTCTAAGTTGACTTATTCATTTGAGTTTGATTCAAGCTAAGTAGCATCACTCCAATGAATTTCACAAAGTTTAGTACACTCCTGAAAAGTAAAGTTAAGAATTATTCATCATATTGATATTTCCCAAGAACTTAAAAGCGAAAGCCTTTGAGCAAAGTGTCCTAAGTTTGAAAAGTATCATTTTGGATTTGAGTCGGTCAAATTAAAGTGAGGTTGACCAAAGTAAATGGCACACTTTCTCCTACATACTACATATGATTTTCAATCCCAATAGGACAAAACAGTCCTCCAATCGGGTAGTAAATCAAGTAAATACCGGCTGAAAATGGACTGTAATAAAAACACCATGTTAGATGTTTGGGTCAAACACACTTCTAGTTTGAATCCAAAATCATATTCAAGTCAAACAAGAAGTTCACGAAGTCTAGAATAGGATAGAGATCCCACCTTAGTTCCTCAATCCATGTACTAGAGATGCCCAAAAATGGACTACAAATTTGAATCCACCCATTTCACATGTTAGTGCAAATATAGCACATAGTGAAAACAATGAAGTGGTTAGGGATATTTTTTGATTTTCCCTTATTATTCATTCCCTACTTTGCACTAAGATGAGTTTATCAAGTGCAAAGTTAGATATTATTTTGAGTTATTTGGATAGGGATCAACTAGTATATTCTCCTCTATTCCTTTGGAATATGAGGTGAGTCCCACCATAGAGATGAAAGCATGTCCTTCTAGGTTAGAACATTAGGCTCAAGGTAATGCCTACAGAGATATATATATAGCTCTATTTTCAAGTTCAAAAATCTTTTTTGAGGGGTTAAGAATTTTATAAACTAAAGTCTATCATCTAAGTGTCCAGTCAGTTCTGAGGGATTTGAATTCAGACACAGTTTGGTCTCTTGTAGACTTGGCCAAAGATCTTAAAACTAGGCTTAAGTAAAGGTTCATATGCTCTCTAAAACAAGGAATCTACCTATCTTAGTGCTTAAGAATTAAGGGGGGCAAGGAGGAGGTCTTGGGTTCAAGTCCTATAAAGAGCAGGGTTTTTCCTAACAGCCCTATGAGCCTGTGTTTTGTGGACCATTTTTTCTAACTGGCACCTTTTCAAGTCCTACAAAGAGCAAGTTTTTCCACAAGAGCTCTTTGATCCTGAGTGTTGTGAAATGTCATTTCTAACTAACACCCTTCAATATAAAGGGTGGCGGAGAATCAATCCACAAATGAATGGTGTGGATTGATTGTGAAAAGAGTAGTTTCAACTAAAGTTTCTTTTCTAAAGAGTGGTTCTCAACTAAAGTTTCTTTTATAAAGAGTGACTTTCAAGTAAAGTTTCTCTTTTAAGGAGTGGTCTAGATCTAAAGGGTTTGAGTCCTCAATATCTCTCTCTCTCTATACACACACACACACACACACACACACACACACACACACACATATATATATATATATATATATATATATATATATATATATATATACTTGATGGATGACTCTCCTCTCAACCTTATGCCTATATATATATATATATATATATATATATATATATATATATATATATATATATATATATATATATATATATATATATATATATATATATATATATATATATATATATATATATACATACACACACACACACACAAACACACACACAAACATACATACATACATACATACATACATACATACATACATACATACATACATACATACATCCTTGAGATCCTAGCTCTTTGGAAGTTGATACTAAATGAACCCAAGAAACCGCATCTGTATGCCCAAGGATTCACAAAAAAATATTGTGTTGTGTTGTTCAAAGAACCGTGTATGGAATGCTTCTTTGAACGTTTACTTGTAGTTGAAAGAAAAAACCATAATCTAATGTAACATGCCCATAGATAATTGATGTCAGTGCTAGGTTGAGACAAAAGAGTAAGTCCCTTGTATCCATTGGGAGGATGATATATGTAAGCATTTTTACTTGTTGCTTATTATAGGTGATGATGCAAACTTGTAACATGTTCGTAATTTTCAAGGTCATTTTAATGGTTGGAAGGGGGAACCTTTTGCAATCCATTTTGTATACAATAAAAAAAACCAACATATATTTCTTTGTCATTATGCCCTATCGTGGTGTGGGAGCATTCAACTATTTTTACTTCAATACGAAGCCTTTTCTGTTTGAGCCAAGAGCACTAGGAAAGCTCACTTTCTTGTTAGATGTCAATAACTCAGGTTTAGTTACAGGGATCTTGGTTGTGCTTCATATATTTTGGAATGAAGGATATTCTCCAATAAGTTCAACTCGCCATCCAAGGTTCCCATTGGACTCCACCTCTTCCAAATCCTCTTCTTCAAAAAGAAATTCATCATTAGACTCACTGTGTACTTTGCTGATTGAATACTTTCTAAACTATTGTGCCACAATAATGTATGCATGAGTATGATGTAATCTATGAACTACTTCATAACTATCAATCAATCAAATAATGTGAGATTGGTACAAATCACTCTCTCATTCTTTAAAAGCCTATTTACATGTTCTTCTAATTCTTTGTGATGAAAAATCTTGTCATTAGCCTTGAAAAGTATAGTAGTGTGGCTTAGGATGGTTCCTTGAAAGGGTGCAAATTAGAGTTTTCCATGAATTCAGAGCAATTTTTTATTAAAATTTTTAGTTTTTCTCACCTTTTTTCCTGAATCCCTATTGCAATTATCTTGTTCTATGAAATTCTAGCCGTATCAGAAAGACCATCTACTTACATAAAAACTCTGAAGCCTTTTTTGCTAATTTTGACATGTTTACTCCTTAAAATCTTAATGTTTTTGAAACTCTTACTTATGTAGAAGATATCTTTTTGAGATATTTTTGCTTCAAGATTTTAAGGCAATGTAGTTAAGATAGATAAAAAAAAGTTTCATTTGCACACATCCAAGGCTTCTTTTTCACTCTTTTCTTCACTCCATGACTGTAGAGTGGATAAGCAAGCACAAAAAAAAAAGAAACGAATGAAAGTTTCATGTACTTTGAGGAAGCTTCTACATCATCCCCTCATCTTTGTTGGATTAGTAAAAGGAAACACAACATCATGGGAGTGAACGAAGCAATCATATGAGTGACGTTTGAGTCATCTAATGTATTGTATGTGTTATTTTGATGAAAGTTTCCATATTCTACATAGATTGGAAGATATGAGTTTCATGCAAGTTCTAGGTGTTAGTGAAACAAAGGTGCTACCTCCACTATGTTAGAGACATGGAACTGCATCATGATGGAATGTGGTATGTGTAATGGAGGCTTGGTGTACACATTGAATGAGGTGGCTCAATGCCACACCTCTTTTGAAGTGACCACAACAACTATTAAGTCCAATGTAGAGGACTATGTCGTGGAACCTAAAATCTATGGCTAGATGAGGTCAAGAGTTGACCAAAGATGGAGAGGATTATGATGGAGTACTAACATCAGAAAGTTCAGGACACAATACAATGGTGTGTAGGTCCAGGAGATAGATACCATGTGAGCATTACAATGGATGTTGTGGGGACTAAAGCTCTAGAGAAATATGGTCCACTCTCTTCAAGTTTATGTCCAACAGGTGGACATACATTTGTCCTCATTCTCCTTGGGCCAACTAAGTGAAAACTAAATCAAGTTGATCATACACTATAGTATTCTACAAAGCACATTTATGATAATGTGACATAGGCTCTATATTCACATATATGGAGCGGAAAGCTTTCCATTCTTGGTGCATTAGTCAATGCAATTAGAGTGTTAAGAGTTCTTTTGTAGTCGGGCATTCATGGAAACAACACCATGAATGTGGTTCATAAGTTGAAACATCCTACCTAGTTATGATGTTTCAAATGTGTGGACATCAGTTGTAAAAGAGGAAGTCGAAGTTGGAATAGGTGGAGCCGAGAAAACTACTTTTTATAGTCCGTAGTATCCTATGTTGTTTTAACATAATTGTTTATAGCTATGCTAGTGTCCATATAACCATCTAAGGTGCTAGTAGTGGAGCATATGATCAAAAGAATCTTTTTACTATACTTTCATGAGAAATTAAAATATCTATTTTCCAATTATGTGTTTTATCTCCTTCTTTTTTACTACATCTTGTGTTCTTTCACAGTTCAATGTCTCTACTTATCTTCCACTTGGCTATTGTGTGAGAACTTCTTAGATGGTATCAGAGGACCAATTGCTTCAAGGGATAAGGAAGGAGGTTTTTATCTAGTTATACATGATCATTTAAAAGAGTAAGATGTTATCTATAAATAGTTCAATAATAAGGAATAGTGGAGGAGCCGCTAGTGGAGGTTTCTCCTCGTGTATCCAATGCTTCACAACAAATGCTGCACATTCATCCACCCAATTTTATAGAGGGAGTGTCCAAGTTTACCACAATTCCAACATCCTTTATTTTCATTACCTGAATCATTTATTTGGAAATTTTTGCACCCTCTTTAGCTCCCCCTGCGTCGAAACTGTCCTCTACTTCCTGCATGATTTTGTTGTTGACTTTGGTCTTGGTTACTATTTCCTCTTCCACTTACAAAACCTCTACCTCTGCCTCTTCCTCTGCCAGAGTAGAATACCTGCTCATAACTAGATTTTCCTTGGGAGTTTGAGTCCTCACCAAGATTCTTTTCTTCAGTAATACACATGAATCAACATGGACACCAGATCAGCAAAACTCAGAATATTTTCCTTGGACTGTATGGAAGCTTTGAATTACTTATATGTAGCTCCTAGACCATGAAGGCACACTTCCATCTTATCACCATCATCGTCATCTACATTCACACCAATAAATGCAAGTGATTGACATATGCTTTTGATTTTCAAGGTGTAGTCACTTACCAACATGCTCTTCTTCTCCAAAGTATGCAGCTCGTTCTTGAGTTGCAATTTTCGTGCCTTTGTATTCGTCTCATACAAAGTGACCAAACTATTCCAAGCCTCTTTCGGAGCCTTGGCATCTTGTATGTGTCCAATCATGCTATCTTGTATGCTAACAGATAGCCAATACATTAACTTTTGTGCTCCTTGATTCCATTCCTCATGTGCTCTTAACTGTTTTGTAGTCCAATTCCTCTATGGTAACTGTGGAGCGTTTTTGTTCTCTCCTTCGATGTATTTAGCCTTTTCCCATCAGGAAATTCATCATTCTGAATCTCCAAGCATGGAAGTTGTTCTTCTCCAGCTTATCGCTCATAAGCTGACTCATTCCATATGTGTTTGCCATTTTTGCAGCAATTCACAACACTACAAAACATTGCAAGCAGCACTTCTGCTTGAACACTGTCGCACTATGACATGACAATTTGATCTCAAAAAAATACACTTTTCGTGTATCAACAGTACACAGAATCACTTAAAATCCTAGATCGAGAATATATGAGTGTTGCCAAACAGGACACAAGTTAGAGTTTTGCAAACTGACTTGGTTTTTCCATGGGCCCCACCTTGTGGGCTCAAAATGGAGGTCGAGATGGCTCCGAAACTATGATCTGACGAAAGCAAGTGAAACTCTTGAAAATATTTTGAGGTCCTGTACCTTCACACCAATTTTCATAGCAATCTGAGGTTGTTTGTGAATCACGCTTTCTCCATGCCTTCTCGCATACTCTTCACTATCGACCTTCTCCACGAGCTCTCTATGGCCACAATGACTCTAATACCATGTCACGAGGAAGGAGATAAGGAAGAGAGCTCACACACACACTCTCACAATCAAAGAGAAGCACACACTCAGATTGAGGCAAGGAAGAATGATTTTCTTCTTCTTCTTCTATTACATAAAAAGGAATGTACAAGAATGACCTAAAAAAGAACAAGAATACAACAAGTGCAATATATAAAGACTAGTACATAAGGAAAAATCTAATATCTGCGAATGAGTGACCTGACAAGAAACAAATGTGCCATCACTCTCGGTAGATAAATCTATAAAGCTCAATGAAGTGTCCCTGACATATACCGACGTGACCACTATACATGGCAGAGAAATGAAAAAGTGATATGTTTCATCCTAGATCATCACATGTTGAGCTTGATATCTCAACAATAAACTCCAGCAAGTAGCCCCTTGCTTGCTTACCTCATTTTCTCATGACTTTGCTCCTCTCTATCTAGAGATGTAGTTAGCTTTTCCAAATTTGATTGCACCATATTGTAGATTGTTGTTTGCTCTCTCATTCTACTCATTTTCATTGATTTCAACCTTCATTTGGTCTTTCATATAGTGCCTTGAACGTTGCCAAAGTTTCAAGTTGTTTGACTGAGTGAGTTGTGAGAAATTGCCAACTTTGTGAAGGTATATCTCTACACATAGGCAGAGAGTGTTGCAAACAAGTAACCTATTTTGCAGAGGGTGGTTCTCTCAATTGGAATATTCATTTTGGATGATTTAAAGCTTATTGGGTAGCTATTATACTCTACTATAAGTTTGCAAAATTTCATTTTAAGCCTCTATACTGGTGCAGAGAAAAGTTCAGAATAGTGAGCATATATCACTACTTGTGGACCTAGTGGAGGGCAGCCATCTTCCATTGTTGCATTGGCGTGTTCGAATCATCCCCCATCAGACTCAACCACCTCAAATTCGTGGAACTTTAGCTCTTTTTTTGTACTTTTATGTGTGTAAAGCTCTAGGCTTTTTTAATGGTATGATGTGTAGCAAGATTTGATGTGATAGGATAGGAGGTTGAATCAGTGATGAAATTGGGATATCATATATAGAAAAAGATAGGTGACTATTGATGGAGTGATGGATGATGAATGATTGATGTTTTTGGCCAATAATGTTGGTAATATAAAAAACTAGAAAGAGCTACTTTAATGACATTTGTGTCTCTATGTTATCGTGCAATCTTGATCAATCATGCATGAATAATTTGCTGAATCCAAATATACCTTTCTCATAGGATATGTAGATGTGTACTTTTGATATACCTCTCCAATGCATGTAAATCTCTAGTGCTTCTAATGGAGTTTATACAATAGTTACAAATTGTTGATTTTCATCGTTCTAACACATATCTATCTTTGCAACCCAAAAAGCAATTGTTTTTTTTAATCAAGAAATTAGATCACAACTTATTTTTTGATTGAATGGAGGATGTTGCAAAAATTATTAGAGGATTATTATTGATGATTAGAGGGTTTGCAAGTGATTAGAGAGCATGTTCCTCCAATGGACTTTAGAGCTATCTTTTGCACTTGCTATAGGGTATTGCACATGCATATGGCACTTGCACCTCTAATGGTATTTGCACCAAAGATTGCTCTCCTAAAGTATTCCAATGGGTGTCTCTAGGTCTACCTAGTTTTCATTTCCAAAAAGAAGGTCCAAAAGTTACTTACTCTTCAATTGTGCCACAAAAGGGGCCAAAGGGACTTTCCCAAGGTATCCAAAGTAGGGGGCACACCTATGAGCAAGATGAATATGAATTCGAGAGCAAGGATGGAGGGGAAGCTATGAAAAAGGCAATTAAATGGGCTAAAAGTGTTTTGATGATAGGTGTGGTACTTTGGTAATAGAGAATAGAGGTGAAGGTTGATAGGTGACAGCTTGTTGATGGTCTTGAGGAGTGGAGTGAAATGCTAATGATGTTTCAAGAATGGGTTGCAGGTGTTGGATGAATGAAAGGAGGAAAAGAGAGTGTGATGGGTAAAATGCATGATGCAGTCATCTCTTGAGGAGACTATGATTAATGTTGAATGAGAAAGGAATAGGTCAGTGGTTATGTGGCGTGTCAAAGAGAGGTGAGAGGAGTTGGGATAATGATTGATGATGAGAGTGATGGTCGACCATTGTACGATGAGGAATGAAAAAATTGAGAGATAAGTTGAGGGGCTAAAGTGATAAGGATTGAAATAGGAAGCAAAAAAGGAAAATAAAGGTTGGATTTTTATGATTTGCAAAGTGGGATGGTTGAAAGATTTTTATGGTCTTGAAGCATAGGTGATGAGTGATAAAAGTGGGACTTGATTTGGTGGCAAAGGATGTAGGATGAATTTAGAGTGATATGTGATGAGGGTATCTATGGTGTGATCTTATGATAGGAATTTACTTTGGGGATCACATGGTTGAGTGATGATAGAAGAAATGGGTGAAGATCACCAATGTGATAAGATTTAGATGGATTTCAAAAATGAGGGCGAGTGGTTGTTGAGGGAATAGTATATGATGTGTTTGAGCTCAAATAATGTTGTTGTAGTATGCCCTTGGGAAGCCTAGACCCACACCACCTTGCATGGAACCAAGAAGGAAGGCTCAACAATGACTCTCCTTTCATTCAACCCAACCTCCAACATGTTCAAGCCATTGGCCATTAGCTCGCAGCTATGCCACATGCTTGAAAACATGGAGAGAAGGGTGTCAAGGATCCTAGTCATATATGTAAAATACAAGAAAATGCAACCTTCTTGTTAAATTGTCTCCAATGACTCCCCTCACTTTTGAGGGGGGCTCTCTACACATTTCCCAAGATACTCAGGTATAGACGCCGACCCCCAAAATTCATAAACATGGAGCTCCGAAAGATGTATGACCGCCGAGTCACATGGATGACTATATTTCTCTTTCTCTCTCATTAATGCCATAATGGGTAATATTCTAAGCTTCTCATATGAGTGCCACTTGGCACTCATGTGAGTATCAAAATCATAATGTATAAGGGGAGGTTCTCACCTCTAATACATTACTCAAATATGATACTCCATATAACATTTCCTTCCCCTTAGTTCCATTTTTGTCCTCAAAAATGGTATTGGAAGGTCTGACCGAAAGAGAAAAATAATAGAACCACCACTCCCACTATATCCCCATGTACTTCATGTACATGGTCATATCTCCGTGTTGTTTCCCCGTATCCTTCCCCTTAAGAAGACCCTCGGGAAGGTAATCTAAAACTGGGAAACCGTCTCTAAAGGGTGCTAACCTGCTCCCATGTGGCACTATCTTTTGAACTATCTTTCCACTTTACTAGACACTCTTTATATAAGTGACTTCTCGTCCGTTTCTCTCGAGTGCGTAGTATGCTCTCAGGCTCATGTGGAATAGATTGAACAGAAATAGGCCCTACTACCTCACTATCTGGAATGAGGTTGTTAGATTCACCCAGCCTTTTCTTAAGTCGACTAACATGAAAAACTGGATGGATTTGACTACTCTCTGGAACTTGGAGCTGGTAAGCCATCTTTCCTATTCTCTTAAGTATTTGGAAAGGTCCACAATATCTAGGAGATAGTTTTGGACATGGTCCCGTCTTCATGGTTTCAGATCTAGATGGAACTCTAAGATAGACCTGCTCTCCTACCTCAAAGTTGATGTATCTCCTTTGAGGGTCAGCATAGGCTCTAGCCCTATCCTGAGCTCTCCTAATGCTGTCCTTAGCAAGCCTAAGCATATTCATCTCTTCCAAGAAATTCTTTGCAGCTTGAACTTTCTCATTCTGCAATCCTACTGCATAAGGAGCTCTTGGTTGAAATCCATACATAAGCATAAATGGACTATGCCCAGTGGAAGAATGCTTGGCACTATTATATGCAAACTCTACTATAGGTAAGTACTCTTCCCAATTAGTTTGCCTTTCATTCACATATGCTCGAAGCATATCCTCTAGGATTTGGTTAACCCTCTTTGTTTGCCCATCCGACTATGGATGCTCGACAACACTCATGCTAAGTTTCATGTTCAACCTTTTGAAGACCGCTCTCCAAAAGTGGCTAGTAAACTTCCTATCCCGATCCAAAACTATGTCTAAAGGAAGACCATATAACCGGTATAGGTTCTCTATAAAGAGTCTAGCCAACTCTGGTGTCTTCACTCTAGTACGTGTTGGAATAAAGCTAGCCATTTTGGTTAATCTATCCACAATTCCCCAGACCGAGTCATGCCCTCTCTGTGTCTTCAATAATCCGACTATAAAGTCCATGGAGATCTCTCCCACTTCCCATTACGAATATCCAATGGGTTGAGTAGTCCTCCAATCCTCAATCTCTCAGCTTTATTGACCTGGCATTTGGTGCACTTAAGCACATACTCTAGGATGTCCTTATGAAGTCTAGGCGAGTAAAACTGCCTCTTAACAAGATCATAAGTCTTGTTAACTCCTGGGTGTCGTGCACTAGGTGTGTCATGACACTCATACAAAATATGCCGTATCATCTCAAAATCTCTAGGGACACACACCTTACCTTTATATAACAGATATTCATCATGGACACTGTAATTCTTCCACTTGAATCCTTCTTGAGTACCCATCGATACTCCATCCTCAGTGGAAACCCATATATCATGATCCCCATTCTCCATGGCTTCCCAAATCTCGAAATATGCAGAATCAATTCTACATTTCCCTCTAATGGACTCAAGTAGCTCATTAGTGATCTGAGTAAAACTCAGTCCATTTAGCATAAGCATGTGGCTAAGTGAATCAGCCACTACATCAAACTTTCCCTTCCTATACCTAAGCTCATAATCAAACTCCTGAAGGGTCTCTGCCCATCAGGCCTTATGGCCTTTAAGGTCTATTTGATTAGAGAGCCATTTAATGCTCTCTTGATCAAACACTATCATAACTTTGGCACCATATAAATAATGACGCCACTTCTTCAAAGCATGGACAATTGCATACAACTCCTTCTCATAGACGGAGTAATTCTTCTGAGCTGGTTCTAGTTTCTTGCTCTCAAAAGCTACTTGTCGACCATCCTAAACTAGAACCGCTCCTATAGCAAAATCACTCACGTCAGTCTCAACCACAAAGGGTTTGTTGGAATTTGCTATATGTGAAAGTGGAGTTGTAGTAATTGCTACTTTCAATTTCTCCATACTTTGCTTCTGTTTGTCTCCCTAATGAAAGGCTTTCCCTTTCCCTTTAAGCTGTTCCATCATCGGGACAAAAATTTTGGCATAATTCTTAATGAATCTTCGATAGAAACCTAATAAACCTAGGAAGATCCGCAACTCTTCTAGGTTCCTCGGATGTGGCGATTCCATAATAGCCCTTACTTTTTTAGGATCCATCTAGATTCCATCCTGGGAGACTATACTCCCAAGGTATCTAACGTATGTCTTGAAAAATTCACACTTTAACTCCTTAGCAAAGAGTGAATTTTCCCTTAGCACTTGAAATACCTTTCTTAAGTGTTCCAACTGCTCCTCTTATGATGCACTATAGATCAGAATGTCATCCAAAAATTCTACTACAAAGTGTCCTAGATAGGACCATAAAACACTATTCATGAGCTTCATGAAAGTGGTAGGAGCATTGATGAGACCAAAGGCATCACCAAAAACTCATAGTGCCCATATCTAGTCCTAAATGCAGTCTTAGGGACATCCTCTACCCTAATCCTAATATGATGATATCCTGATCTAAGATCAAGCTTGGTAAAATACCTAGCTTGATGTAACTGATCAAATAGATCTTCCAATCTAGGCATTGGAAATCTATTTTTGATAGTTACCTTATTAAGTGCTCTATAGTCTATACATAGCCTCATAGAGCCATCTTTCTTTTTAACTAGGAGCATTGGTGATGCCCAAGGTGAGTTACCAGGTTTAATGAAGCCCTTATCTAAATAATCCTGCAATTGCCTCTTAACCTCCTCATGCTGAGAAACACTAAGCCTATAAGGTGGCCTACAAATAGGGTTAGTGTTAGTAAGTACCTCAATGGCATGGTCAATGTCCCCTCTGTCAGGTGGTAGCCCTCTAGGTAAGTCAGTGGGAAAAACATCTCTATACTCAAACATAAGATCCTTAAAACTTTGAACCACACACTCTTGCAAAAAAGAATAATAGAAAGTCTTGTCCATATTTACATTCCTAGCATGAAAATATACATCAGATGAACTGTCTGTACAATGCTCAATATCATGACTATACAATAAAAACATCTCCTGTACATGCTGAGAACAACAAAGACATTTGGCAACTTCTTCTTGAATTTAGTCGTGTTGAGGGGCTGATATGTCTCCATAGGAGTGTATTGAGGATGGTTATGTTCCTCATAGATCTGTGCATACTGGATCGCCTCCTCAAACGTCTTAGGAGCATTCCTTCTGACTTCTCTCTTAATGGCTTTATCTAAGCCTCTAACAAACCCTCTGGTTTTCTGGAAATCATCTAAGCCCTTAAGTTTCAAAATGATCTCCCTATAGTGGGATATGTAGACTGTAAGAGGCCTACCTCTCTGGGTAATCCTATCCCACTCATCCCAATTCCTCTCCTCCTCATTCTCAGGAAGAAACTCTTTTAAGAAAAGAGTTTCAAACTGAGTCCAATATGTAGGGATCGAGTTCGCCTCCTTGAGACTCATCCACTACTTATAAGCCCGCGGGCCAAGCAAGAGACTCACCTCTTGCACATGGTACTCTGGTGGGGTGCCCTTTAGTTGATGCAAATCATTCCACGTTTGTAAAAAAGTGTAGATTGCATCCTTGTTTCTATCTTGATCATCCCCCATAAAGGTAGGTGGCTTTAATTCTTTCACGAGGGGAGTTTTCGTAGAGCTCTCTCCTTTGTGCTTACTAGGAAGAGAAGTATCTCTTCTAGGCATCTCTAGAGGAAGAGTAGGGGTTTCTCTTTCCTTCCTAGCTAGGAAAGAGGTGACATGAGTCTCAAGTGAGATCATTTGAGACTTTAGTTGCTGAATGAGAGATATAATGCCACTTAGATCTCTCTCTACTTTAAGGGTCTATTCTTTCAAGTCTACAAATTGATCATGAGTAACAAACTCATCCAAAATTTCCTCATATGTATATTCTTCTTGTTGAGGCTCTTTCTCTTCTAGGTTTTCCTCTACTTCCTGCCCCATTTCTACTTCTTCCATTCTAGAATCAGGATCCTCTAGTTGCTCTTTAGATGGAGAAGTATGTTCAATTATTTGTTTCCCTTTAGATTCCATTTTTCACTTCCCTTCCCCCATTTGCTAACTAGAGTATGTGAAAATGAATGGAAGTAAACCTTGAATATGCAAGAAGAAGAGAAATATGTCACAAAAGCACTTCCCTGGTACAAAATGAAGCTGCGAAAGAGAAATCCAAGTGATCTTTGAAGCTTGAGGTTGCTGATTTTTAATCCTTGCTAGGCCCAAACAAAAGTTGGAAATGTCCGGTTGGTCCAGGGAGGTTCTAATCACCAAAAACCAACAAGAACAATGCCAAAACCAAGTAGCAAAAGCCCCAACTAGGCTAACTGAGTGAAAATGAAGCATTTTTTAAATTTGATAGTCCTCATAAGTCCAAGAAATGTATCCCAACACCTGCACTTCAAAGATATAAAGCTATCCCAAGTGAAAAAAGTGAATTTGGACACCGGATGATGAAAAACTAGGCCCGGAAGTGGCCGCCTAGTTCCTACTGAAGTGCTATAGAGAGATTTTGGTTGAACAAATCTTGTCCAAATCCAACATCAATGGTTTTTGAGCAAACCTTAGGAGCGTAGCTTCGTAACATGACAAAGATTTTTGAAATCGGATATCGTATGAGCAAGCTATGGTGCGGAGAAGCGGGGTATGTCACGAGTAGACTGTGGGAAGGTAAATCTTCATGGAGTAGTGACTTTAGGAGCTCACAATTGAGAAACTGAAGCTTGTCAAGCAAATCTAATGACCCTTACCCCATGTCACAGCCCATAATACATGTATGCATCATCATTCTTCCAAAATCTTGATCCAATAGCATCAATTTTGTCCTCCAAAATTCAAAAAAAAATTCAAAATCTTTCCCATCTTCAGCTTGAGCTTGACTGCAAATTCAAAAAGGACTCAAAATGGCCACCGACAAACTCTCTTATCCCACATATGCACTTAGTAGCACCAAGCATCGCTATATAATGAAGTGTATTCTCTTCACTCCTTCATCCAAGAGGAGGGGAGGAGGAGAGAAGCTTGCGCGCATTGGTTGTTGACCGCCTTTGTGGGTATTAACTCCTTCATGGGCCTATTGACGCCTCGATGCACATGCTATCTTGCTCCGATACCAGTGTTAAATTGTCTCCAATGACTCCCCTCACTTTTGAGGGGGGCTCTCTGCACATTTCCCAAGATACTCAGGTACAGACGCCGGCCCCCGAACTTCATAAACACGGAGCTCAAAAAGATATATGACCGCCGAGCTGCATGGATGCCTATATTTCTTGTTGGAGTTAGATGTCTGCAAAAGCACGTGAACAACACAAGGAAGAAGAAGAAGCTTGGAGCACAACACACAAGACTGAATGTATTACTAGAGAATGTACAAAGGTAAGTAGCCCATTAGGGCAATAGGCGTATATACAAGCCGGGGGAAAAAAACCTCCTAAAGAGGGAAAAAAGTGCCCCGGCAGTCCTAGTGTGTTCACACACATCACTACCTAAATATATCAACAAATCCCCCCTAGGAGTGATGTAGTGAACAAGGAGCTTGCACTCATGTATAAGGAAGTGCCAAGCTATGTGGAAATCACTCCACAAAAGGAAGTAAGCCCAAAGCTTTGCAGAAAGCTTCAAACTTCTCCCTAGGCAGAGCCTTCGTGAAAAGGTCTGAAATGTTCTCCTACGTGGGCACATATGCCAAGGTGATCTCCCCAACAGAGAACCTCTCCCTGACATAGTGATAATGCACCTCAATGTGCTTAGTGCAAGCATGGAACACAGGGTTCCTTGCAACTGCCAATGTGCTCTGACTGTCAGTGAAGATGGTGGTGGCAGAAGTCTGACCAACACCCAAATCAGCCATAAGGCGTCTGAGCCACACACACTCAACAGTAGCTGTGAAAGCTGCCCTATACTCAGCCTCACATTTGGAAGTGGCCACAGTAGGCTCCTTCTTGCTCAACCAAGATATACATGAGCTACCAAGCATGAAGCAAAAGCCACTAGTGGACACATGAGTGTCATAGCAACCATCCCAGTCTGAGTCAGAAAAATCATGTAAATCTGGCAGTAGTGATCCCCCCTTGGGATAAAACAAACCAAGTAGCCGAGTACCACTCAAGTAGTGAAAGATGCGCTTAGCTGCTTGCCAATGCTTGACACCTGGTCAATGCATAAACCTGCTCATCTGTGAGACAGAAAACTGAATATCTGGTCGAGTAATGCATAAATAAATCAGGCATCCAACAACCTACTGATAGAGGATAGCATCAAATGCATCTCCAACATCATGAAGACTCAATCGTAAACCTGTCTCCATAGGACTGGCAATAGGCTTACAGTCTTCAAGGCCAAAACGCTGCAATAATGTGTCAATATATTTTGTTTGACACAAAGCCATCCCACCATCAACTTGCATAAACTGAATGCCCAAATAGTGATGCAAATGCCCCAAATCAGACATCTCAAATGAGGCATGCAAATCAGCCTTAAAATCAGCAATATGCCTCTCAATAGGACCAATGAGCAACATGTCATCAACATAGACAACAATGATTAGAAGTACATCATTAGCACACTTAACATATAAGGTGCTTTCAGTTGGACTGTTCTCAAAACCATGTGCAATAAGATAGGCATGTATCTTCTCATACCAAGCACGTGGTGCTTGCTTTAAACCATATAATGCCTTCTTTAACCTGTACACCTGGTTTTCATGTCCTTTCTGCACAAAGCCACGAGGCTGAAAAACATACACTTCTTCATGCAAGTCACCATTCAGAAATGCAATTTTAATGTCCAACTA
Source organism: Ceratopteris richardii (assembly GCA_020310875.1). Taxonomy (NCBI): domain Eukaryota; kingdom Viridiplantae; phylum Streptophyta; class Polypodiopsida; order Polypodiales; family Pteridaceae; genus Ceratopteris; species Ceratopteris richardii. Next base: position 152,111 of record MU260245.1, on the reverse strand, counting down.
ATGTACATTCCAACCATGATGAGCTTAAAGTGCACAGGTGCAAAGGTCTCATCAAAATCAATGCCTCTTTCCTGTGCATAACCCTTTGCAACAAGCCTAGCCTTATACAACTGTACCATCTAGTTTACGCTTTAGCTTGTATACCCACTTAGTGCCAATGGCCTTCTTGCCAGGAGGCAAGTCACATATGTTGGAAGTCAATGTCCTCATTGGTCCAACAAACAACTTCATAAAAAGCTTTCTCCATATCCTTCCAGGCGGGGGCAGTCTCGATATATAAATTCTCTTCTATATAACTTCAACAAGTCAAAGTGGGTTGACTTGGTCTAGCCCAACGTGTCTAAAATCATCCTCAGTAGACCCGGGTTCAAATCCCGTACGCGACAGCGAAGGAAATCTTTTGGAATAATTTCTTTGAAAAACACATTCGGAAAAACATATGGACAGCGCCAATTCTGGAGAAGTTTCGCGATCGCGTTGTTTTTTCTTTTTTCGTAGCTTTTAGATTTTGCTTTTAGATGAGTACTCAACAACTATATAAACAAGGCCTTGGATCCTTGTATAATCACTCACTCAAAGATCTAGAGCTTGGAGATCTTCTTGAAGATAGAGTGTTCTCACACTCTTGAAGGAGGTGAAGTTGTGGTGAAGGAGAGGCTACTCTCATTGCAGCAGGAAGTCTTCTACGAGGTGGTGCTAACTATCTTTTGTGAGTTAACCTTGTGGTTGATTTACAATTTCGTTACACTATTTTGTTAGCTTCGTTGCTTCATTCTCTTCACACACACTTAGATTATTTCGACATAATCTAAATTTTGTATCATCATCTTCTTATTCTTCCATTAGTGAGTGCACCACTTTATATGGTTGAGTAGTACTCCCATGTTGTAATTTGGACATCTATTATTTTTAGTGAAGTAAGCATCCAGCTTACGTTCCCTATCCTTGTCTCAAGATCTCTTTATTTCTCTATCTCACTTATCATCTTGTCAATTAAGTTGTGTATGCTCAAGAGGTTTTAGTATTGGAACGATCCTGGGGCCCCAAATTCCAACACTTGGTATCAGAGCTACATAATTGACATACACACTTAAGATAAGATGAGTGAGATTAGAATTGAGATTGAAGACAAGTTGGATGGATCTTCTAATTATCCCATGTGGAGTTTCATGATGATGAACTTGTTAGTGACAAAGGATTTATGGAGTATCGTCAATGGATCCTTAACAAGACCAAGACGAGAAGGCGAAGAAGGGTCTACAGCAGCTTCAAAAGGTACTGGAATTACTATTACAGAACCAACAGAAGAAGAGGTAACCACTTCGACATCCAGAGTCACTGCTAGATCTTTACCTAGAGTTTCTCCTACTGAAGATCAAACAAGATGGGATGCTAGAGATGCTTTAGCACTTTCATTCATAGCAATGAGTGTCAAAAGCATATTCTACCACAGATCAGATCTTGCAGAAGTTCTAGTCAAGCTTGGTTAAAGCTCGAGAATCTTTTTCAGAGCAGAAATCCTGCTAGAAAAGCTCACTTGAGGAGACAACTAGCAAATACAAGGATGAAAGCTGGTGAGTCAATTCAAACCCACATTACGAGACTTGTTGACTTAAGAGATCAACTTCTAAATGTAGGAGTTGAGATATCAGATGAAGAAATGGTAAATACGTTGATTAATTCACTTCCTATTTCATATCGATCTTTCATAACCACTCTTACCCTTACCACAAGAGATAGAGAGGTTACATTTGAAGAGTTAGAGTTCTTGTTACTTCAAGATGAAGATCAGTTGAAGGGAATGGAAGAGAATGAAGAAGCGCTTTCATCTTCATCAAAGGGTAAGAAGAAGAAGGATAAGAAGAAGGAAAAACAATCCAAGAAGGAAAGTAGATCCCTCTCACCTTCTACTTCAGATTCTGTATCTACGACATCTAAAGAGAATTCTTCTAAGAAGAAGGTAAAAATATGTTCTTTTTGCAAGAAATGTGGACATATTCAGTCAGAATGTTATAAAAGGATTGCAGCAGAAAAGAAAAAGGCATCAGGTAATGTTGCAGAAGATGATAAAAAAGGGAAATCTCAAGGTGATTCTTATGCCTGTATCACTATTGAGGAAGTAGCTTTTGATCAAGCAGCTTTACAAGTTCTTTCAGCAAGTCCTTGGATATTCGACTCAGGTGCTACAAAGCATATGACAGGTTGTAGAGATGTATTTTCTTCTCTCTCCTATTCTTCAGGTAGAAGAGTTACTATTGCAGATGGCAATGATTTGGATGTTGTGGGAATAGGTACAGTAACCCTAAAGTCAAGAGAAGGTGGTGTTTTCCAAATTTCAGATGTCCTTTATGTACCTGAAATGAAGATAAATCTGCTATCTATATCTGCATTTTTAAGTGATGGTTTTAAAGTTGTATTTGAGAAAGATCTTTGTAAGATCTTATCACATAAAGAAGACAAGTGTCTTTTACAAGGTGAACATAAAGGAGGGATCTTTGTTTTGTCAAAAATCAGTCAAGCATATGCAGTCAAATCTTCGTCACCGGTGGAAGATATGAAGCTATGGCATGAAAGATTTGGACATATCAATTTTGGAGCTCTCAAGAATATCAAAGACAGAGGTATGGTTGAGAGTTTACCCTCATTCAAGCTACCTGATGATTCAGATATATGTGAAGGTTGTCTTGAAGGTAAGATGCATAAACTACCTTTCAAGAAACATGGTCATATTACAACTACCAGGAAATTGCAGATTATTCATTCAGATGTGAATGGACCTATGAGAGCAGACTCTATTCAGGGTTTCAGGTATTTTGTCCTATTTTTGGATGATTTTACAAGATACTCATGGATCTATGGTCTTAAGTCGAAGTCAGAAGTCTTTCCTATGTTCAAGAAGTTTGTAGCTATGGTTGAAAATGAAAGTCAGTAAACTGTCCAGATTCTAATAAGTGATAGAGGTGGAGAATACTTGTCAAATGAGTTTCAGACATTTCTCGATGAGAAAGGTATTACTCGACATCTTACTATTGCTTATACTCCTCAGCAAAATGGTGTTGCAGAAAGAAAGAATAGAGTGCTTGTTGAAATGATGCGGAGCATGATGTCGTCCAAGAAGCTTTCACCGAAATTCTGGTTTGATGCAGTACATACAGCTAATCACATTTTGAACAGGTCATCTACAAAAGCTTTAAAGGTAATCACACCGTATGAAGCTTATTATGGTAGAAAACCTAATGTAAGTTACTTCAGAGTGTTTGGATCACTTTCTTATGTACATGTTGAGAAAAAGGACCGAGGCAAACTAGATGTAAAGGCAAAGAAAGCTGTTTTTATTGGATATCCTGTTGAAAGCAAAGGATACAGGTTTTATGTTCCAGAGACAAGTGAAGTTATTCTTTCACGTAATGCTTATATTGCTGAAGATAAGGTTTATGATAAAGAAGCAGAAATTCCGGAGTTCATTAGTGAAAATGACTATGGAATTTTTAGAAAGATTCTGGATGTACATGTTCAGCCATATCAGGAGGGAGTTAAACCTCAAATTCCTAGTATTCAAGAAAAAATTGAAGAAAGAGGAATTTCACAACCTTCTACAGAGTCAGTTCCACAAGAAACTTTGATTCCAGAAATGGAAGAAGTTAAAGTTCCAGAAAGTCCTAGTACATCGACAGGACAAGTTCCAGAACCTGTGGAAGCTGAAAGTTCAGAAAGAGTTTCACCACTATTCAAGGATACACCTACGTGGTTATATCAGACTTGGAAAGATAGTGGTATAAAGACTTTTACTGGAAGAACAAGGAGTCAGACTAGACAACAACAACAAGATCATGTAAGAACAAGAAGTCAAACTAGACAACAAAAAGATCATGTAAATTTTGCTGAAGACTTCGAGATTCATGATATTTTGGCACTTACGAATGTTGAAGATGAACCTGCATGTGTTAAAGATGCACTTAAAATTCCTATTTGGAGAAAAGCTATGCAAGAAGAGATTGATTCTATTCATAAGAATCAAACTTGGCAGCTATGTGAGTTACCAGAAGGAAAGAAGGCTATAGGTGTAAAATGGATCTTCAAAATCAAAAGGAAAGCAGATGGTACTATTGATAGATACAAGGCCAGGTTGGTTGTCAAAGGATATGCACAACAAAAAGGTATTGATTATGATGAGACATTTGCTCCTACATCTAGGATGACTATTATTAGGTCAGTACTTGCTCTAGCAGCACATTTTGGTTGACATATATATCAACTTGACATCAAGACTGCTTTTCTAAATGGTGATTTACACGAAGATGTGTATATTCAGCAGCCAGAAGGTTTTGAAGAGACAGGTAAAGAACACTTAGTGTGTAAGCTTATAAAAGCTTTGTATGGTTTAAAACAGGCACCTAGAGCATGGAATGAAAAGATACATACATATCTTTTATCCATTGGTTTCCATAACTCAGATGCAGCTCCAACTCTTTATGTCAAAGCTGAAACAGGTATGATGATTATAGCAATCATTTATGTGGATGATATTATAGTCACAGGTCCCAGAGATAAAGATTTGCAGATGTTCAAAGAAGAATTAAAGCAAACATTTGATGTGAATGATTTAGGCATTCTACATTATTATCTTGGGATTCAATTTCTGTTTCGAGATGAGTGTATCTACATGACACAGCAGAAGTACATTGAGAAACTTTTGGAAAGGTTTCAGATGGGTGATTCTAAACCTATGCAAACACCTATGGATCAGAACACGTCTTTACAAATGGTAGCAGATGCAGAGCCATTTGATGCTACTCTATATAGTCAAGCAGTAGGTTGCTTGATATATCTTTGTAATACACGTCCTGATATACAGTTTGCAGTTTCTCAAGTATCAAGGTTCATGCAGAATCCGACAGTGTTACATTGGAAAGCAGTAAAGCGGATCTTTCGTTATTTGAAGGGAACTTCAAATTATGCTATGGTATTTTCGAAATCTACACATTTGTTACTAAAAGGATTTTCAGATTCTGATTGGGCAGGTGATAGAGACACAAGAAGAAGTACTAGTGGATTTTGTTTTTATCTTGGAGATTGTCTTATCTCATGGTTTTCAAAAAGACAACCCACTATTTCCACTTCATCGTGTGAAGCTGAATATCGTGCAGCATTTACAGCTACTCTAGAGTCAGTATGGTTGCAGAAGATTTTCAGTTATCTTGATGTAAGAGTACATCAACCCATTCAGATATTTTCAGATAGCCAGAGTGCTATAGCTATAGCTAAGAATCCAGTGCATCATGCAAGGACAAAGCATATAGAGGTACACTACCACTATATTCGAGAGCAGATAGGTAAGAAGCACATTGAGCTGGTTTATGTTCCTACTAGTGAGAATGTTGTAGATATATTTACCAAAGCATTGACTAGAGATAGTCATGAGAAGATTTGCAGGTTACTGAATCTTGTACCAATATGACATTGAAGGAGGGATTGTTGGAAGTCAATGTCCTCATTGGTCCAACAAACAGCTTCATAAAAAGCTTTCTCCATATCCTTCCAGGCGGGCGCAGTCTCCATATATAGATTCTCTTCTATATAACTTCAACAAGTCAAAGCGGGTCGACTTGGTCTAGCCCAACGTGTCTAAAAGCATCCTCAGTAGACCCGGGTTCAAATCCCGTTCGCGACAGCGAAGGAAATCTTTTGGAATAATTTCTTTGAAAAACACATTCGGAAAAACATATGGACAGCGCCGATTCTGGAGAAGTTTCGCGATCGCGTTGTTTTTTCTTTTAGTACTCAACAACTATATAAACAAGGCCTTGGCTCCTTGTATAATCACTCACTCAAAGATCTAGAGCTTGGAGATCTTCTTGAAGATAGAGTGTTCTCACACTCTTGAAGGAGGTGAAGTTGTGGTGAAGGAGAGGCTACTCTCATTGCAGCAGGAAGTCTTCTACGAGGTGGTGGTAACTATCTTTTGTGAGTTAACCTTGTGGTTGATTTACAATTTCGTTACACTATTTTGTTAGCTTCGTTGCTTCATTCTCTTCACACACACTTAGATTATTTCGACATAATCTAAATTTTGTATCATCATCTTCTTATTCTTCCATTAGTGAGTGCACCACTTTATATGGTTGAGTAGTACTCCCATGTTGTAATTTGGACATCTATTATTTTTAGTGAAGTAAGCATCCAGCTTACGTTCCCTATCCTTGTCTCAAGATCTCTTTATTTCTCTATCTCACTTATCATCTTGTCAATTAAGTTGTGTATGCTCAAGAGGTTTTAGTATTGGAACGATCCTGGGGCCCCAAATTCCAACAACATAAAGACCAAGTACCATTCTTCATTATAGCATCATATTCAGATTGCATAGCAGCCATCCAATTTTCTGAATTTTGTGCTTCATCAAACAAAACAGGCTCATTCTCATCACATAGACTAGTTGCAGCCATAGCATAGCAATCTGATGTAAAAGAGGCACTATGAGAGCCTGAACGAGTACGATATGATAGAGGTGCATCTAATTTGCTATCACGCAAAGTTTTCATCAACCATTTTGGCATAGTTCTTGCCTGCTCAATATCAGCTCTCTCATCAATAAGTGCATCATGTACATCTGCATCTGAAATGGAATTATCTGCATCATCAAAAATGGAATTAGACTGTCCACCTGCAAAAAGAGGCATCAAAGTATCATACATGTCTTTGGAACTAACAAATGTCTCCTTGGTACATGAAAGCAATGGCTAAATAGCATCTTCCACAAAAACAACATCACGGCTAACCAGAATGCGTTTAGTCTATGGATGATACAAACGATAGCCTTTACTTTCAGAACTGTGCCCAACAAAAATACATTTGACTGCCTTATCATCCAATTTTCTGCGATGTTGTTCATGCACTAATGCATATGCCAAACAATCAAAAACATGCAGATGAGCAACAGATGGCTTGTGGTCATGCCAAGCCTCATATGGAGTGATAGACTGCAGCGCTTTAGTGGGACACTTGTTAAGTACATATGCTGCACACATGACAACCTCAAGCCAAAAACTATGTGGTAAAGCCTAACTCTTGACCATATACCTCGCCATCTCCATGAGTGACCTGTTCTTTCTTTCAGCAACTCCATTCTATTGAGGTGTATACGGCACTGTACACTGGTGTTTTATCCCATGTTCAACCAGAAATGCATTAAAATCAGAAGACATATATTCCCCCCCTTGATCAGAAGGGAGGGTGCCCATTTTACATGTTGATAGATTTTCAGCCAAAACCAAAAACTATTTGAAGCACATGAACACTTCGGACTTTGCCTTCAATGGATATACCCATGCATGCCTGGAAAAATCATCAATGAAAGTCACGAAGTAAAGGTAATTTCCAAAAGAGGATGTCTGCATAAGACCACAGACATCACTATGTACAAGCTGCAATTTCTGCGTAGCCCGAACTGAACCATCTTTTGGAAAGGAAGAACACTACATTTTGCCCAAAATACAGCCTTCACATACATGTTTTCCGGGTGCCTCAAGCTTGGGCAAAGAAGACACCATATCAGATTTCTGCAGGCATAGCAAACTAGCAAAATTCAGATGACCAAAGTGTGCATGCCAAAGCTTTGCATCTGACATAGCCTGAGAATCATGAACTTCACATGCCGAATCATTAACAGATCTTTCATTGTCTATGAGCTTATACAACCCACGACATAAAATGCCTGAAGCAATAATAACATCGCCATTTGACAGATCATGAACTGTACATCTGTCATCAACAAATTTCACAACCAAGCCAATCTTGGCTAATGCAGAAACTGATAACAGATTCTTCTTGATCCCTGGCACAAATAAAGCATCTGACAAAGTGAAAGAACTATCATCAGTAGTAGTCAGAATGATCTTACCAACTCCCATGACAAGATAAGAGGAGTTGTTGGCGCATGTGATAGTATTCCCTGTAGGGGTAGGCTTGAGTGAAGAGAAGAAACTATGCTGCGAGGTAATATGTTTGGTCGCCCCACTATCAAAGTACCAAACATCTTAGTCTACTGCAGACATGCAGTGATCATGAGAAGATGGGTCAAAACTGCAAATAGTAGTAAACACCCGTTCTTCTTCCTGCACAAGATTAGCAGACTCTGTTTTTGGTGTAGAGGCTTTTGCAACAACATTCCAACCTCTTTGTTCTTTGCCTCTTTAGCAGCCAGTTTTGGACAATTCTTTATGATATGATCATTCCCTTTAGAGTACTTACAAAACAATTTCTGCTTTTTTGATTTTTTCTCATCTTTGTCTTGGTTCTTCGAATGTGCAGCATTTGCAGATTTCTGCTTACTATTAGAAGAGCTCCATTTTCCTTTGCCCTTCTGACTAGCCAGGAAAGCTTGATCTGCAACACGCATAATGGACCTATTCTGCCTAGACTGACCTTCCTGCAACAGAACAGAGACTAACTCCTCAAATGATATGGCATTTGGATCGAAGAGTAGAAGCAAAACTCTGATATGAATCAGGAAGACCATTCAAAACCGTCTGCACAAGTGAGCTATCTGGTATAACCTCATCAACAGAAATCAACTGTTCCTTCAAGTCTTTGATCTTTGTCAAAAAATTGTCCATAGAATCACCTTCATTCATGTGCTCACTCTCCAACTGTTATCAGAGGTAAGCAACACGAGCCTCATTCCTAGCCTGGTACAATGTGGTAATTATATCCCAAGCATCCTTTGCTGTTATGCAAGAGCGAATATGAGGAATAATGGCACGTTTGATAGACAAAGCTATCAATCCATGTGCCTGGGCATCTCTGCCATCCCAACGAATCTGCTCTGCAGTAGGTGCAATAGAAACAGTAGCACGAATAGGAATCTGCAGAATATCATCTTGGACACCATCTCCATCAGCTTCAGCACCTGTAGTCGCAGGTGTAACAAGACGTCTTTCAACACCCTGCACAATGTTCCACTGTCCTTTTGCAACCAATACATGTTGCATCATATAAGCCCATAATGGGTAGTTGGTACCATCCAACTTATCCTCAGCAGCCAACATACGAAATACATCACTGCTTTCAGCCATGGCCGGTGACTAACATACCTTGATGCAAAAAATTGACTGTATCTCAAAAAGTTGAATGGAACTACCCAGACGAGTTTTGCTAGACCTGTAGCAGACTTTGAGACACTTATATTGGCAAACAGAAACTGGTATATACCTTTGGCACAAAAAGACAAAATAGCCTACACAAGCACTGCGATAGTGCGTTCGGAGGCCGAAACGAGCTCAGATCGCGATTTCAACACCATAGAGCGAAGCCATTTTGATCTCTGAAACAACCTGAGTATGCTCACCAAATTTCGTGCGAATCTGAGACTGCAACCAGAGAGGTGTAGACAATGCCCTAGATGAAGCAGCGACCTGCTTTGATACCAATTGTTGGAGTTAGATGTCTGCGGAAGCACGTGAACAACACAAGGAAGAAGAAGAAGCTTGGAGCACAACACACAAGAGTGAATGTATTACTAGAGAATGTACAAAGACAAAGTAGCCCATTAGGGCAATAGGCGTATATACAAGCCAGGGGAAAAAACCTCCTAAAGAGGGAAAAAAGTGCCCCGGCGGTCCTAGTGTGTTCACACACATCACTACCTAAATATATCAACATTTCTCTCTCTCTCTCTCTCATTAATCCCATAATGGGTAATATTCTAAGCTTCTCATATGAGTGCCACTTGGCACTCATGTGAGTATCATAATCATAATGTATAAGGGGAGGTTCTCACCTCTAATACATTACTCAACTATGGTACTCCATATGACACTTCTACTTACACACATAGGAAATACAAGCATGCAAACACACCTCACTCTGTCACACTCTAAGACTAAACACACATATGCACAAAACCTTAAAGGAAAAGAGAGTTCTTCCATTAAAAAGATATACACATGAGAACACGTCAAACCAAAAGCTCCCTTCTTTACAAAAATGAGCCTCTGTATATAGGCTAAGCATATTTCCCCATGTGCTCCTTTTGAGTAGTCAAAAAAGGAGAACATGCTCATATCTTTCTATATCCTGCAAAACATTCCTTCTAACAACCTAGTCAAAGAGAAATAAAGGCATGGGATTTCTTCTACGTGGGATTTCCCATATGTTTGCAAAAAGGTATTATATTTAGGAGGCTTCAACACCATAGCCTAAGGGAAATATTAAAAAGGGCTTAGGAGAGTGTTCACATGGGCACATCTCCTAAATACAAGAAATGGTATTTCTATGAATACTAGAGAGCACCTTTACATAAGAGAAATTGTGAGCAACCCTCATAACTCAACACTCTCCTCCCCCTAGAATTTGTCATCCTCGACAAAGCTAAGATAGGAGAATCATAGTCACATACCCCAGATAATAGGGTCCTTGATATCCCTCATTCTCATGATAACCGGAAAATGAAGCTTTGACACATGTTCAAATTCATGAAGGCACAACCTCTATCTACCATGTGTAGACAAGACATTCAGGGCTTTGCAGTAGGTGTTCCCTAGCAGCCTAGGTCATTGTCCTAGACGGGTCACTATTTTCTGAGGACGTTTAAGTTCTCACTAGGTTTGTGTTTTGTAGCTTCAAATCCATTATCTGACATCACATACAAAAAAGAATGTCAATCAAGTGGGAGTGTATATTTCTTATACATAGGTGGTCTCATACATTGTACGGTCATGAAATTTCAGCATCGTGCTGCCCAATTTTATGAGTGTGTACAGATATATTCGTCAAGTGGCGAAGGAGTTGAGTACATACATGTAATAGGCCTCTTTTCTAGTGAAATAATTCATTTTGAACTTTCTGAATTTCATTGTGGGGATAATGCTTAGAATGAACAATTAGGTCATTTTATGCATGTAGGAAAAAATTTGGGTTGACAAGTTTCATATTCTCTCTCTATACCTTATTCGCATCATGTTTTCTAATGGAATTTTGAAGGTGAAGATGAAAGAATTAAGGAAAACTCTGTATGAGAGAAAGGTAGAGCAAGTATAAGAGAATAAAAGTGCTTGTGTGAAATTTTTGTGGATCATGTTTTAAGTACCTCATTCATGGTCCTACATTTAGTTCATTATAAGAAAATACCTTGATTTTACTCTCTCTCTAGAATTTTGAAATTTGTAGAGCTCAAAAGTGGCATTTGGACGTGGATATGGACCTCGGATGTCTCTAACACTATCGTGCAGATCACAAAACTAAATAAAAAAAGTGTCTCTCACAAGCTTAAGCTAATTCCTCACCATTTTTGAGTTACACGGCTTTGAAAAGTGCCGTTTTCCAACACTTGAAAAAAAACCAGAGGGCTTATCTAATTCTATTGGAATCCGTTCTGATGCTCACGTGTCACCATGTCTAATTATGGATATTTTCGGATATGTTTTTTTTGGTGTTTTTCTCCTATTTTTGATAGGTACACTAAATAAAGAAAGCACACTACGATCGCAAGGCTTTTTGTGAAAGTTTTGGAGAAACTTGATTTTTTCTAAATTTGGTGGATCAGACACTTCTTTGGGAGGGCAGCGATCAGACTCTGATATAGGGAGACCTGCGCATCAACATAGGGGACGCACAGAAATCTGAGAATAACCTTGAGAGTGAGAGTGAGAGTGAGAGTGAGAGTGAGAGTGTGATTGAGAGTGCGAGTGTGAATGCGATTGTGATAGCTCAGGGGTGGTCGGGAGGTAGAGGCTTCGTCAAGAAGCTATTGCCCAAAGCTATTGTAACCATTGATTCACATCTATAATATCAGAATTCTTCCTTCTATGTGTCATATTTGTTTCGACTCTTCCGCATCAGATTTTCTCTTACCTTGTGCAATCTCTGCGTTCTTCTTTCCTCTGTTATTTTTGAGTGATCGAAAGATTGTGATTGGGGATAGATTGTGATTAAGGAAACACTACAATACGCATGCTCCAATTGAAGCTCATTTTATGATTGTAAAGTAAATCATCAAGACTAATCAAGTACAACAAAGCTTCCTCCAACGAGCTGGAATAGCAAGATCCTATCAGTCAATCCCGACCATCACAGATAGAGCATGTAATCATATTGACAGAGATTAGATCAGTCTTTTGATCATGTGGGTTTCAATATAAGAATGAGCATCAATAAATGGGGTCTACCCCAAAGATCTTACGACAAGCCTACATTCATAGACATTATGATAGTTATTGTTGAATCAGATTCATCATAAGGTGCTGCACTTATGTGAGGGTAGTTGCAAACACCAATCATATGGCACACAAACCAGTCCATTCATATTCCTATGAGTTGGTTGTGTTCATAGCTACTGCAAGTGATTCCTTCAATGTATGGCTATACCTACAAGAGTGACTATTCACAACAGATGCAAAGATAAAAAATCAAGGTATGATAATCTTCCACAAGTCTTCCTTTTGAGTATATGAACCACAATTGACTGGGCATGAGCCTTTTGTCAATGAACGCATAAACACAAGTGCAAACCAGAAAATTCTGCATGCCTTGTGATCCTTCAACATTGAATATCTTCACCATCATACAAGGCACATCGAGTCATGGTCCTCAGGTGGAGAGAGCATTGCTTCTGTTTGCAATAGCAGCCAGTCGGAGTTCCATATTTCCTCAAGCAGCCATACACCAGTATTTGATGAGTCGGCCATGCACCACCAAGATGAAGAATTCCAACCACAAGTAGATGAATGCCGAGAGATCAAAGGCCTCCGTCATGCAAGTTTCCTTGTGCCCATGATAGGATGCAAGCCCATTGTAGTAGTGATTGGGAGAGAAGCACATGATGCCTTTAGAGCTTTTCATATTAAAAAGGTGAAGCCTTTTGAAGCATCCACCTTAGTGCTTTGAAAATCTTCCCCCCAGCCCCGGTGTGCAATCATCCAATATGCTAATGTCTAGTCTTGTGCCATGACATGAAGTGGAGCAGCACCAAACGGGGAAGCCAAGTCAAATCTGGAAGATGCACGAGGAGCACCAAGCTCTAATTTGGTGCCAAATGGAACTGCTCCATATCCTTGAACATCTGATAAAGTCAGTTTGATGCATCATCACATTTTTCTCACATAGAAGTTAAGCACTTGATGTTCCATAGTCCCAAAACATATCGTTCCTAAGCATAAAAGGAAGGTCAAGCTTCATTGTGTCAGGAATTGATAAAAAAACACCCTTAATCTAGGAAATGTTGTATCCTTTGTGATCCTCCAAGCTATAAAGAGTTGTAAGTATTGCTAAGTCTGAGACGGTTAGTCTAGTTGCATCCAACTGCTTCAGAAGGATGTTTACAGATGATTCTTAGTTTGGCATATCAACAACATCACTAAAGAAAGAATCCAAGCTTCCTTTATGGCCAAATGGAATTAACCAAAATGATCCCTTCATCCCTAGTGTCACATCATGGGCAATGATAGTGAGAATATCAACACATGAGATGGTGCGAGGACAAGAATTTTCCATAGGTAGACATCATCAATAGACCTAGAGCCACCATCGCTCACATGTTTAGATCATATCCGTTGATCTGGTGAAACTAACATGAAAATCAAGTATGCCCATTCTTCTTTGGTGGGGAGTTTGGACATCATTCCCATGGAGGGGCATTCACAAGAATCATCGAAGCACAATCCCTAAGCACAAAGGCATCCAAAACTCAAACATTTCAAATCAAAGGACCACAGAGAGTGAAATATGATCAAAATTTTTGGGGGATAGCACAATCAAAACGTCCCAAGTGGCCCATAGCGAAAGCATTTATCATAAGTTGATACTGCCCTTCTGAAGACAGCAAGGCTTAGAAATAGATGTTCCTTGCAAATGATTAGAGGATTTACAATTGAGACAATACATTTGAGTTTGTATTAGGCCATCTTGAAGATGAGGAGAGGACCAGTTTCCGTTTGCTTGTATTTTGTTGAATAGCAACACTTGGTGGCCTACATACTACTCATGTAGTCCGTCTTTGCTGCAGTTCATCAGTGGCCTTTGGTAACACAATTATAGCTTTGGATGTTCTTTAGCCAACACACAAATCCTTGGGATAGCAACCTTGCTTTGCACCTTGGGAGATGGAGAGATTTTAGGAGTGAAAGTTTTGTTACCACCGTCATTACCTTTAAAGATGTGCACATAAGCACCAAGTTTGTGAAGAAATCCCCCTAAAGCCCTTAGTTGTACACCACTAGAATGATCACCAGCTTAGCACCATTAGTGTACATGGTGGAAATAGAATAAAGGTAGGAAAGAGCTTTGAAATATAGCTTCTAGCATGGTCAACTCAATCTATGAGGCAAAAGAGAAACAAGCATTGCATTGTCATATCCATTGAGGCAGTCCGTCAAAATATTCCTAAAAGGCTTGTACTCCTCGGGAGAACATGCGTTTGCCTAAGACATACACATTTCTCAATACACCAAAAACAAAGGACATAATAAAGATGTTATGCCCATATAGAGTGATACAAGTTTGGGTTCTTCAAGCATTCTTCCTTGAATTTTTAGCTATTGTCATGCTATTCCTGTTGATAAGCCTTCACCACATGTAGAGTCCTTGCTGATCTTCCCAATTCTACATTCAATGAGCCTTCTTCGACGAGAGCGGACTATGGATGACTTCATGAATGGGCACATGTTTCTGCAACAAGGAAACTAATTCCACCTTGTTCAAGGTCACCACGAGCTGTGGCATGGTAGCACAGTAGATGCTAGCTTATTTCAAACCTGGGGATGGTTAGCCTTCTTCCGAGGACAATCATAAGACCTAATTACGTGATCATGTGAACCAGCTATAGCTATGCAAATAAGTAGCAAGAGGCTCATGCCTTCATACTTAGTAGGAATTTGCCAAGAGATTCTAGAAATCTTGCTTCCACCCTCACTGGCACTAACAATCTGGGATGACTATGAAGGAAACATAGAATTTACTTGCATATGGTGTTGTTGATGTTGGCATGTTGACTGCTACTATTGCTTCTGTTTTAGTTGTTATTGAAATTAAGTGACAAGGGGTATAGAAACATTTCTTGAGACAAGCAATTTCACGTGCCTCTTTTGGTGACTTGCTGAGGAATGTTGTGGAATTAGATGAGACTTGCACCAATTGGAAAAGTCATTGGATGGCAATGTTTGCACGTGTGCAGATCCTTGAAGTAGGCTATGGCTTGACCTCATCTGCAAACTTGAGGAACCAAAGTAATTAGAGTCAAGTGTGATCAAGAGCATGACTTTGGGCTCATCAATAGAAGGAGTGACAATCCATCTTGTATACTTCCAAGTTGTGGCAGGTTGCCTATATAATGTGCTTCCCATTTGGGAGAGAGCATGTGGGAAACTTTTCATAGTTCCAAACTTCTTACCTTGGAGGGCCCTTGAAGGTGTGGAATACATCATTACAATGGAGCTACAACCAAGACCAAAGCCTAAAATCTCAGTAACTAATGATTGTGGAGGTAAACTCTCACATCCTCAACAACCTGTGATGAGGAACACTCTGATTTCTAAATGGTTGGTGGATAATGGGTTCCTCATATCCAAGGCAACTAATTTAATCTTGGCATTAGGTTCGTCAGTATTGAACTCATCAAGAACTTCAAGAACTCCTTTAGCCTGCAAAAAGGAGGAATGGAGCACCAACTTGAACATCATTCCTGGAATGTCTACAAAGCTTGACCCATAATGAGAGGGTAGGTAGGGAATTAAGCTTACCAGAATGGGGAAATGACTAGCTCTGCTTATAAATTGTGTGATTTAGCCACAAATGGCTAGATTCCATTGAGTTTCCCAGCCTTCTGCACATCATTGCAAAGCTACAATAGAGGTTGAGTGTAGAAAAAGAGGAAATTTATGCGCATGGAAAATTTGATCCTCCACAAGTACTATCAGTTGTCGCCCCTAGCATTCCCAAATCCACCCTTGGACTACAACTTGTTGTGGAAGAACATGCCTCGATATGAGATGTCAATTGTTTATCCTTGACCATAGCTTTAGTAGATTTGTCCAACGTTTGTCTGCTCAGGGAATAATCCCATGTAATTCAGAAAGGTACATCAAGATTCAAACCTTGCCTGCTTGGCTCCAGAGTGCAGTTCATCCCCAACATTCTAAAGTTTTTGTATATGTATCCAACCAGCGAAACTGCAGATAGAGAGCTCTTGAGAGGGATTTTGGGCCTTGTGGCAACCGCTAGATGTGAG
Source organism: Ceratopteris richardii (assembly GCA_020310875.1). Taxonomy (NCBI): domain Eukaryota; kingdom Viridiplantae; phylum Streptophyta; class Polypodiopsida; order Polypodiales; family Pteridaceae; genus Ceratopteris; species Ceratopteris richardii. The sequence continues at coordinate 135,895 of MU260245.1, read as the reverse complement.
AAGGGTGTGCCCTTGGGCCGCAAGAAGAAGTCTGGGGGCATGGAGCTCTACCCCACAGTACAGGAGCACAAGGAGCCTATCTCCACACATCATTAATGGAGGAAAATAACCTTTTGAAGTGAACTTGTCTGATGCACGAGAAGAGCCTTACATCCAACCCAACAACGAGCTGAACCTAGGAGTCTCAAAGATAGCATCCCAAGCTCCAAGTCCTCAAAGAATTCCACACTTTGTATCAGGATCATAGAAGCATGGTCACAAAAACACACAGGAGATAGAGAACAAAACCGCTCTGCCTTGTATCATGAAGATGAGGCAGAGGGTCACAAGGAGCAAAGCTCATCCCCAAATGCATAGGAGGTCGGTGAAGAAAGGGAGGGGGCCATCGCTCAACCCCTCATGAAGCGGCCAGCTACACGCATAGGGGGAGCAGGTGAAGCTCTTCACATAGCCATAGGGGGGTGAATATTTGCCCTTGACTCACCTTGATAGGTCACTTTTAAGGAGAAGACACACGGTAGGGGGAGCTCTCTTGGAGCTCAACCCTGAGAGAGGAAGGGGAAAGGGGGAGCTCGCTTGGAGCTCAACCCCAAAAGAAGAGGACGCACAATGGGGGGAGCTTAGTGGAGCTCATCCTCATGGATGCCATGCAAGGAGAGGGAGCTCCAAGCATAGAGAGTTGCAAGGAGCATGGAGCAATGAGGACAGACCTTCATTTTGCCTCATGATTTGGGCCTACACTGACATAATATCATCTTTCATACAAAAATTGATGAAGCATGGGATTCCTAATTTCCCCTTGGCCACAAGTTGGGTAGATGATGGATTCCCACCCTTCAATCAATCACACCAAAGGAAAAGGGAGGGAAATTTAACTCGACTTCACCGACCTCCCATGTCCACATCTGATACGCATACAACTCATTTTAGAGGGAAGGAAAAAAAGGAACTTTAAGGTCCAAGCCCACTTTCCCCACTTAGTCTTGGCAACAACTAATTTCAAAGAAGTCATATTGCATACACGAATTGCTAGAAAAATCCATGGGATTTAAATCAGCTTCTTTTTTCTTTTTTTTTTTGGTACTTGAAGAGAGGGAGGGATAAAGGAGGGTACCCATCCCCCTTTTCAAGAAAAACATCAACTTTAAGAAATGAAAGAGATGGGGTTGATGCCAGAGTGTGTGTGTGTGTATGTAGGTGTGCATATGTGTATGAGAGAGAGAGAGCAAAGAGGTTAAGGGTTGTTCTTGTGCAACATCTAAAATCTCCTAAGACTAACCTACAAAAACAAGGAAATGGGAAGCTAATGGTCTAATCGAAGGGTGAAAATGTCATGCCAACACACATAATCTAGGTGTATAAGCAGAAAAAATTGCAAATCAATATCTTACAACATGCTCTTGAGCTCTCCAAGTGATGAAAGACCGTTCTCCCCGACAATAGTGCCAAATTGTTATGGTAGTATGCCCTTGGGAAGCCTAGACCCACACCACCTTGCATGGAAGCAAGAAGGAAGGCTCAAGAATGACTGTCCTTTCATCCAATGCAACCTCCAACATGTTCAAGCCATTGGCCATCAGCCCTCAGTTATGCCACATGCTTGAAAACATGGAGAGAAGGGTGTCAAGGATCCTAGTCACATATGTAAAATACTAAAAAATGCAACCTTCTACTTACACACATAGGAAATACAAGCATGCACACACACCTCACTCTCTCACAGTCTAAGACTAAATACACATATGCACAAAGTCTTAAGAGAAAAGAGAGTTCTTCCATTAAAAAGATATACACATGAGAGCACATCAAAACAAAAGCTCCCTTCTTTACAAAAATGAGCCTCTATATATAGGCTAAGCACATTTCCCCATGTGCTGCTTTTGACTAGTCAAAAGACTAGTCAAAAGGAGCACATGCTCATATCTTTCTATATCTTGCAAAATATTCCTTCTAGCAACCTAGTCCAAGAGAATTAAAGGTGTGGCAATTCTTCTACATGGGATTTCCCATATGTGTGCAAAAAGGTATTTTTTAGGCTTCAACACCATATCCTAAGGGAAATATTAAAAGGGGCTTAGAAGAGTGTTCACATGGGCACATCTCCTAAATACAAGAAAGGGGATTTCTATGAATACTAGAGGGTGCCTTTACATAAGAGAAATTGTGAGCATCCCTCATAACCCAACAAATGAGAATTGGGTATTTGATTGAGGATGATCTATTTAAGACTAAAAGTAATGATTATATGTAGGGTGATAGATGATGGAGGGGAAACTTAGTGATGGTCTTTGATGAGAAACATTTCAAAGATGGAGTGATAATGGGGATGGCGTTGTGATGAAGAGAATGGTCAATGATGATAGAATGTTCTTTGATGGTGTTGGCTACATGCTCATGTGAAGTGGAATCCTTGAGTGATTGTAAACATCAAGAGGTGCAAAGATCCATGATTTGATCATTGATGTTACACCCAAGCATAGAATAACTTGAAGAAATACAGAAAAGAAAAGAAGAAAATACAAAATAAAGAAGAGGTCTCTCTCTCTCTCTCTCTCTCTCTATATATATATATATATATATATATATATATATATATATATATATATATATATATATATATATATATATATATATATATATATATATATATATATAGAGAGAGAGAGAGAGAGAGAGAGAGAGAGAGAGAGAGAGAGAGAGAGAGAGAGAGAGAGAGAGAGAGAGAGAGAGAGAGAGAGAGAGAGAGAGAGACCTCTTTTCCAAGATCACGAATCACTTGCACATGTACAACCTACAAATAATCATTCAAATCTTATCCCTAGAGGTAAGAGTGGTGATTGAGTGACTCTTTGATCAAGTATATAAATAGCATATCCTCATGCAAATTTTGGAAAACTTCCTAAGTGATGTGTCTGCATGATAACGATATCCATTAGGTACATTACCTAGGTGTTTTCACCAATTTCCTCAACAATGGCACTAAAAATTGTCACCTTGTAATCTAAAGTGCACTCGTACACTTTCAATCCATCAATCGATAGAGAGTAGAACTAAATCTAGTTGCAATCATAGGCAATAAGAAGATGGTATGGATGGGTTTGAATTCGAGTAGTTGATAATACTATCTCATGTTAGCCTCAAACGAGATCCCTTAGTACTAAATTTCACCATGTTCCACAAGCCACTAAGTCCTTGGATTCCATGATCCCTCTTTTCATGATGGAGTCTAGAGATATCTTCATGATGGATTGTTAGAAGAAGTATTTTTGAAGTATTTTTTATGGAAAATAATTGTAAAATGCCAAAAACTTGTAAAAATAGTTATGCAAATGATGTAAAAATAAGGAAGAGTCTTCCTTATGTAGAGTAGAATCATATGTATTTTTTCTAGAATTTTTGGAAACTCCTAGATAGCATATTTTTAGATCAGAAGAGGAAAGGACCAAAATTCAAGTGTGAAAAGGGACACTTGAAAATGTATAAAAGACAATTTCCTCTATTATGAGAGGGTTGGTTATTTGTATTACATGCTATCTAAGCAAAGAGAGAGAGTTTCCTGTAGAAAATCGTGTTTCTTCCTTTTGTGTGATTTCTTTGATTTGTTGAGTCTATTCTATGTGTATCCATGGAGATTTGTAAGCTTCTATTGTGTATTTCTGATGAATGTGTATGAAGAGAGTTGATTACTAATGTGTTGAGTGAGAAATTGATGAAGAATGGTGTTGGAGATGAAAATCGTCTGATTTCACAGAATCGCGATTGTCTCGTCTGAAGGTTACAGGTATCATTTTTGAGTTTTGACTTTATGGTTGTATTTTGCTGAGAAAATAACATGCTTTAGACACTAAGATTATTGAAAATGATGGAGTATTGCTCAAGATAATCCAAACCCTAGAATTTCCTCTTCATTTTCATTAATTCTCAGAAATCCAGCCAGTTTTCTCTTATTTCTTGGATTCTATCATCTAGAAGGGGCTGTGGTCTCATGTATACTTCCAGGATTGACAAAAATAAGATGTATTGTTGATTCTTTATGCTAAATGATTGGAGAGGACAACTCCAAAGATCTACAACAAACATTTTTTGGTGCCGTTGCCGGGGAGTATATAAAAAGCTTCATTGAAGTTGGACCTTGCTGGATCTTCTATTGTTGATGGTATTGAACACATTGAAAAGGTAATACTCTTTAATCAAGAATTGGAAACATGAAAAGGTAGATTTCTTTGTTTGTCTTTTGGGAAAAGAAAGCAATAGATAATCTTTTAAGAATAGGAAGTGTGAAATTTTTGCAAATTGATAATTGCTCATATCATTTTTTTGAAGTAAAGTGCAGGTGTGTGAAAAACTGAATCAAGAAAGCTGAAGATAAGGTAAAATGTGTCTATTCTTGCATTTGTAGAGTGCTTTTTGACTAAGTACCAAGCAAAATTGTTGATCTTGGGAAGATGACATGATTGGTTTAAGGGAAGTCAAGTAAAGTAGCTAGGTGCAAGTAGATAAGATCCATTTGTTAACCACGTCAAAGCAATAGTCTTGAGAAAAAGTTGATTAGCATCTTGAAAAGAAAAATGTTTGAGTTTATCTTTGCAAAGATTGATATTTGCATTTCTTAGCACATTTTTCTTTGGGAAGTTTTGCTCATGAATTTTTTTTTAGTAAAGCATAAAGGAGTATAACCAATCAAGAAACACAGGATCAATAGATCACTAAACAAGAAACCCTAACTGAAGTGTTTACCTTGATTTAGGGAAAAATATTAAAAAAAATTCATAAAATTCATTAAAGCAATTAAACAAATTTCTTTTTCCCTTAGGAAAGTTGGACTGAAGTTTTGTTGTCAAGAGTAAAAGAGACCAGGTGGTGGGAAAGCAAAAAAGTGCCAAAAACTGGAAAAGCAGAAAAAACACGATTCTCTTCAGAGGATCACGATTCTCTGAATAATTCTTTGTTAATGATATAAAATTGCAGGTGACAGCTGAATTGGAATTGGTAAAGGGAAAACAAGAGAAAAGAAGACTCTAAATTGCAAAAAACAGGAAGTACAGGAAAAACATGATTCTCTATACAAAATCGCGATTTTCTGTAAGAGGAAAATTTTTGGAATTTTGAGCATATTGGGGTTTTGAGATAGGTAATTGTAAGAGATTTCATTAAGTTGGGTAAGTGAAGGAACTCAAATTCCAAAGAATCAGGCAGGATTGAGTGGCAAGTGGAAGAAGTGGAAAAAAAGTACAGAATCGCGATTTCCACCAATAGGATAATGGAAGTGACTAATGATGAAAAGATAGGAATTGAGGATTAAAATCATAAGATTGTTGAAGAATAAAATTGGACAAGTAAAAAAGTGAAAAATCTGAGGAAATTACACAGGATCGCAATCGTGTGGACACTATAAAACTCTGGAAATTGAGAAAAAACTCATTTGAGAGAGAGAGAGAGAGTGAGAGCAGGAACAGGATCGCGATTGTCTGCAACCATAAACTTTTGGAGATTTCTGGATCAAGCAAGCAAGGTAAGGAGTCCTCATTACAATTTTTTGTATTTCTTTAAACTTACATAATGATTAAAGCACAAAAAAGCACAAAATAGCCAAAAACACGGAATCGCGATGTTCTGATTTTTTGAGTTTTCTGTGGAAAAAATAATAAATTTGAGTAAACTCTTTCATTGCATGTTAAAAAATAATTAAGGCGATTCTATTGAAGAAACAAAAATTTGAAAATCAATACCTTAAATTTTTTTCCAAAATTTGAACAGAATCGCGATTCTATAATCAAACACAAAATCGCGATTCTCTAAAACAAAGTACAAAATTGCGATTCCCAGAGCACGATTTTCATAAGAGAATCGTGTTTTTAACGATTGTGAGCAATCACGATTGTCTGGGAACAAAATCGTGGAAAACACGATTTTCATCACAAAATCGTAGGAAACACGATTTTCATCACAAAATCGTAGGAAACACGATTTTCATCACAAAATCGTGAAAAACACGATTTTCTTCACAAAATCATGGAAAACACGATTTTCTTCACAAAATCGTGACAAACACGATTTTCTTCACAAAATCGTGACAAGCACGATTTTCTTCACAAAATCGTGGAAAACACGATTTTCATCACAAAATCGTAGGAAACATGATTTTCATCACAAAATCATGAAAAACACGATTTTCTTCACAAAATCGTGGAAAACACGATTTTCTTCACAAAATCGTGAAAAACACGATTTTCTTCGCAAAATCGTGACAAACACGATTTTCTTCACAAAATCGTGAAAAACACGATTTTCTTCAAAAAATCGTGACAAACACGATTTTCTTCACAAAATCGTGAACAAAATCGTGAAAAACATGATTTTCTTCACAAAATCATGACAAACACGATTTTTATCACAAAATCGTGGAAAACACGATTTTCTTCACAAAATCATGGAAAACACGATTTTCATCACAAAATCGTGAAATTTATTGAATGATCCTTAGGTTTGGTAATAAATTATACTCACATTCCAAGCAAGAACTGGGAAGGAAGGAAATAGAGTCAGTGGTAGGGGAATTGCAAGAAAGAGATTTAGGGCAAGAAATCAACATGGAAAATTTGAATGAAACAAATGAATCCTCTGAAACCGGGGACTATAGAAACATCCTCAAATACATGTATACAAATAGGTTTGGAACCTATGTATATCAGGATGGAATGCATAAGTTTCTCATTAGATTGAGAAATTTAGAAGTTCCCCTGAACATAACACCAGTAGCACAATTTAAGGATGGTAGATATGAGGATAGGTAGGGATGTGTATACATCTTCTCACAAGACCCAGAAAATTCTAATGACCTAGGGCAATGTGTAGACAAGAGACCTTGGGAACAGAACCTAGGGCAATCGGACTTGCCAAGACCACATGAAATTCACAATAATGGTGAACAACAACAAGGTAGGAGAACACATACTTCCCCAAATCCTTTTGAAAAGGAACCAAAAGGATTTAATGATTTTCCTCTGAGAAGAAGACATCATTGGCAAAATCAGGGCAGAATGCTTAGACCCTATCAAGTAGCCAAATGCATGAAGAATCAATATGAAGGATATTCTGACCCTCATGCTCATGCTGCAGAATTCAGACAACTAATTAGAGCAGAAGAAGTTGAGGATTACAAAGTACAATTTGAGGCATTTGGTCTAATCCTAACAAGACCGGCATTATCTTGGTTCATTCCCTTGAGAAAGGAAATGTATCTAGATATTGAATCCTTCCTAGAAGCCTTTATTGGGGAATTTTCAAAAACTGGAATAAAACATAGCACAGCTACATTGATACATAGCTTTAAACAACAAAAAGATGAAAATGTCAGAGAGGCAGCTAGGAGATTCAAGCAGTATATTGACAGATGTCCCAGAGAAGAAGTACCTTCCATGGCAAGACAAGTATCCCTATTCATAGAAGGATTAAGAAGTGCCCAATTAAGAACCCTGGTGTATTATAGGAGATGCCCGGACATAGGAGCATGTGTGAAGGAGGCAATAGATTTGGAAGACAATAGGGGACAAGACCTGTTAGCATTTGATCAACCTAGAACAATTGAAGATAAAATTCCACCAGCAGAAGAATTGGCACAAGCCATTGCTAAAGCCATAGAAGTAAGCACCAAAACCAATTTGATAAATACCAAGATAAATACAAATAAAAAATGCTATAATTGTGGAGAAAATCATTTGGTACAACAATGTCCATATCAAAAACCACCACATCTGCAAGATAGGAAAACACTCAAATACTGTACACTAGAGAGAAAATGGACAAATCATACTAGAGAAGAATGCTTCTACAATAAACAACCCATTAAGGAAAGAGATTATGCAAGCCAAAGAGAATCTAGATATATTGAGCAACCAAGACCTGTACTTGGGCAACAACCTCCACTACCAACAAATGTGGTACCAATTAAATACACACCAATAGAGGAGGGAAACTTAAGAATAAGATCACCTTACAAGGAAGATTATCAATGGAATGGAGGATATCAAGAAGAGTGGGAAGGATATGAGTTAAGAGAATCGGAACTACAAGCCCTAGATTTGGGAAATGGGAGAATTGAGATGGATACAGCCACATTCATGTATATAACCAATCATTATATGTCCAATCAGAAACCTCATTTCAAAGGGAGCCAAAAGATAACTTGTTATAGATGTGGGGGAGAACATTTCATTAGAGACTGTCCACAACCTCCTACATTAAGAATAGAAGGAGCTTATTGCAAGGATTGTGGCAGGGATCATTTAATAAAGGATTGTCCAAAAAATCATCAAAAACAACAAAACACATCTAATAACATACCATTGAAAACAGTCAACATCATGGAGCAAGAAGAATTGAGTGACATTGACCAAGTAAATGTAAATGCTATAACAAGGGCACAAGCTAAACAACAAGAAACAACTAAAGAACAAAATGAAGGTTCAGTTTCAAAGGTGAACAAAAACAGACAAAAAGGGAAATGGGAAAGGAAAAAAAGAATGGGTAAAAGCTTGGAAGAAGAGAATAGGGAACAGTTAAACAGTACTCCTCCTCAAAAGACACAAACCCAGTCAGAGATAAGAAATTCACAGAGTCTAGACACCTTGATAAAAACATACAAGGGAAGAATTCAAGAGGGACCAAATCCTACAGACCATGTAATGGCTTATCCTATGCCAGATATAGAACATGAAAGGATGCAAATATGCAAACAAATCATACAAGAAGCACAACTTAAACTGGGGGAATTAGACAATTCTCAAACAACAGTTGGGGAGTCAAAGGCAACAAGAACAGGAGAAACAATTAATGAAGAAAATAACCCACAAATTACATTCCAGATAAATATAGATAAACAATGTACAATCTTATACCACACCACATTGGAGGAATTGGTAAAACAGAATCCTCACTTACAATACAAAATGGAAAAATGGGAAGCAATACCAGAAAATCTTGATTCACAGCCACAAGAGTTGGAGGAATTGTGGTACATTCCTATTGATAAGATAGGTGGATATTGTGAAGGGGAAGAAGGGAACTCAACCTTGAGAATACAATTTGGTACAAACCATGCCCAAGCCATATTGGATAGTGGATCAGGTGTGGCTATCATGACTAAACAAACTTGGGAAAGATGGGGAAAAAGTGAATTGATACCCACTTAAATGAGATTGCAACTTGCAGATGGACATATAGAAAAACCCCTAAGAATATGGGAAAAGGTGATTGTGGATATATGTGGAATAGAAATAGAGCATACTTTTGCCATAGTTGAATTTCCAGAATCCACTTCATATGAAATTATCCTGGGAAGACCATTCATGAGACAGATGCAAATTGTGCAAGATTGGGGTAATGATTGCCTATACCTTCAGAGAATCTAAGAAATGGTCATTATTGTGACATATCCCCTCAAGAATGGTTCAAAATACATCAAAATCAAGAATTAAAGGAAGAATCAGAATTGGAAGATCAGAATGAAACTGAATCATCAATATAGAAGTGCAATGTGATAAGAAACCTTATAAATGGAAAAAGGAGATTAAGAAGAGAAGATTGTGTAGAAGGGAGAAAATTACAAGATGAGAGTTATGTACCACAAAAATTCAAAGATGAAGAATTTGAGCCATATGGTTGGAATCAGATATTGGCTACTATGGATTTAGCCAGTGATGAGTATGTAGGAGTGGAATTTCAAGATGAAGAAGGGTATGATGTTTTTCACATTGGAATACAAATGATAAAGGTATCAAACACCAAAGAGGACCAGGAAGAAGAAATAATAATGGAAAATGGAAAAACACAATATTTGGAAGAAGTAAAAGCTGAAGATGCAATAAAAGATAAAATCTCAGGCAAATATAAGAAAAACAAACACAAGGAAATTGAAAAAGACCAAGAGGATGGAAAAAATGAGAAGATGACAAACAAAGATCAACAATTTGATGTACCGGCAAATTTCAAGACTTATGAAGTAGAAGACAGATTACTTCTAAAAATGAAACCAAAGAGAGAAAAGAAAAAAGGGGAGGCATATGACAATGAAGAACAAACTAAGAAGGTTATGATCACTCAGGAAGATGGGGAAGAAAGACATATTGTAATAGCTGATGACATGACAAATCAAGAAGAGGAGGCATTAAGGAATTTGGCTAGAAACTATAGGGATGTGTTTGCCTATAGCTATAAGGATTTGAAAGGTATTGATCTCTGTGAGCATAAGATACCTATTACACCTAATGCAAAACCTAGCAAACAGAGACATTACACATTCAATGATAAATACTCTGCTAAAATAAAGGAAGAAATTGACAAGTTGCTGGCTGCCAATTTCATCTACGAGATTGAGTATATAGAATGGATCTCTCCTATAGTTGTGGTACCAAAAAAGAATGGGAAACTTAGGGTATGCATTAACTTGAAAAAGGTGAATGCAGCAACTATAAGGGATAGCTATCCATTGCCTATAACAGACCATCTTTTAGAAAGAGTGGCATGGAAGGAGGTTTATAGTTTTTTGGATGGGTTTTCAGGATACAATCACGTACCTATAGCATTGGAAGACCAACATAAAACTGCCTTTTCCACAGAATGGGGAATTTATGCTTTTAGGGTTATGCCCTTTGGGTTAACTAATGCCCCAGCAACTTTTCAAAGATTGATGTGTCATATCTTCAAAGAGTTCCTAAGGAATGTAATGGAAATTTATGTGGATGACCTTTGTACTTTTTCATTAAAAAGTCAGGATCATTTGAAAGATTTAGAAAACATATTCAGGAAATGCAGAACATACAGAGTATGCTTAAATCCAGAAAAGTGTGTATTCTTTGTAAGACAAGGAAGAATGCTAGGTCACATAGTATCCAAAAATGGAATTTCAACTGATGAGAAGAAATAAAGGCCATAGTAGAACTTCCAAGACCAACAAACGTAAAGGAACTTCAAACTTTCATGGGACATTGCGGGTATTATAGAAAATTTGTACACAAGTTTGCTGACATAGCTAAACCTTTGTATGCCCTGATCACAAAATTTGAATGGACCAAAGAATGTGACCAAGCCTTTGAGACTCTAAAAACTTGTTTGGTTACAACACAAATTCTGAAAACACCCCAGTGGGATAAAATTTTTCATGTCCATGTGGATGCTTCAAATTATGCTTTGGGATGTGTGTTAGCACAACCAATAGAAGGGAGCAAGTTAGATTGCCCAGTGGCTTATGCTAGTAGGCAACTGAATTCAGCAGAGAAAAATTACACAACCACTAAGAGGGAAGGGTTGGGAATGATATTTGCTGTGAAAAAATATAGACATTACCTTTTGGCCAACAAATTTAAGTTCTTTGTGGATCACTAAGCTTTACTTTATTTAGTAAACAAACCTTGTCACACTGGTAGAATAGTCAGATGGTTTCTTTTATTGATGGAGTTTGAGTTTGAAGTGGTGGTCAGACAAGGAAGAACACATTTGAGAGCAGATCATTTGTCTAGAATCCAAGCTAAAGAACCAAGTTCACCTTTAGATGATGACCTGCCAGATACATATCTCTTCAAGGTAGAAAGTGTTCCTCAGTGGGCCATGTCCTTAATACCTTTGCTAACCATGGGACCTTGCAGAACATTTTGAAACCACACACATTTAGTATTACAAAGCAGAAACTTTATGTTGCTAGCTGGGCACTTGTATCACCTCAACCATACAGGCATATTGGAATATTGTACTCCAGAAGAGGAGCAACAGGTATATCTGAGAAGAGCTCATTGTTGGAACCCTTGTACTCATGCTTCCAGAATAGTTACCCTAAGTAATCTCAATAGGATGGGAGTACATTGGCCTAATAAGACTCAAGATGTAACACAATATATTGCTAACTGCTGGGAATGCCAATCCTTGCAAAACTCAGAACTTGTTACTCTATATTGGTTTTAGAAAAATCCAGAATGGAGTGAAAACATCATTGAGGAATTGAAAAGGAAGAAGAAAGGAAAACAAGTAATAGCTGGTGCAGATTCAAAAAATTTACAAATGATCTCTGAAGAATATCAACTGATAGGAGAACAATTATATAAGAGAGGGATGGATGGATATTTAAGAATTTGTGTTCCTGAAGATAGATATCTGGAAATGTTGGAAATGGCACATTCTGGAGTGGCGGGAGGACATTTTTCAAGTGACAGAACTGCTAAACTCATATTATATTCTGGCTTTTGGTGGCCAACCCTATTTCCTGATGCAAGATCATATGTGAAAAGATGTGACATTTGTCAGAGGGTGAGTCAACCAAATAAAAGAGACAATATGCCATTAGTTCCATTAATTTTAGCCAGAGCATTTAGTAAATGGGGGTTGGATTTCATTGGACCCATACATCCTCCAGCAAGACAATCCCATGCTGAATACATACTAGTAGCTACAGATTACCTGACAAAATGGGCTGAGGCCAAGGCTACAAAAAGAAATGATGCTCAGACTACTCCAAAATTTCTATAAGAGTATATCATCACTAGGTATGGACTTCCAATCGAATTGGTAAGTGATAGGGGGACTCATTTTTTGAACCAAATCATAGAAAACATAACTGAATATTTCATGATTAGTCATAGAAAGTCAGCCCCATATCACCCACAAGCCAATGGGTTAGCAGAAAGTACTAATAAAGTACTTTGTACTGTATTGTCAAAATTAGTAAACACAAATAGGAATGATTGGGACTTACAACTGAATCATGTCCTATGGGCCTATAGAGTGGCATACAAAACTGCATTAGGAACCACACCATTTAATTTGGTATATGGACAAAATGCAGTTCTGCCTTTGGAATTCCTTATTCCAACACTGAAGGTGGGAAATCAATACAAATAGACTGGACATGAATTATCTGAAAGAGTGGTGGAATTGAAAAATTGGGAGCTTCTAGACTCCAAGCAATTATGAGCATATATGCAGACAAAAAAAGGCGAAAAGCTTATCATGATGTGCACATAAAAGAAAAAGATCTACAAGAAGGAGATCTAGTTCTGGCATACACAGTCAAGGAACATCAAAAAAAGTTTCAGAAAAAAGGACATGGGCCGTATATTATACATCAGATAAGTAATAGTGGAGCTATCCAACTAGCTAACATAGATGGAGAGATCATGCTAAACTTCATAAGTGGATGTAGAGTTAAAAGGTATGATTTCCCATTAACTGCTTTTGAATGGAGAAGATTCTATCAAGCTCAAAATAGGAAAAAAGAAGAGGAAAACATTAGAAAAGAGGCTCAACAGGAGGCAAAGGAAAGGATAAGAAAAAACAAAAAACTTAGAGAAGTCCTTCTGTGTGAAACACCTCTAAAACAAAAAGAACATTTGCCTGTGATAACAATGGATTGTCAAAATGAAAAAATCAAGGTTTTGATAGATTCAGGTGCACAAATGAATTTGATTAGTTCAGCTTTGTTGAATAAATTTAACCTAAAAAGAACTAAAATAAAAACCTTTATCAAAACCTTGGAAGGACAAATAATACAAAGCATGTCTTCACCTTCTATTGAAGTTAAGTTCAATGAGGAATATATGAAAATAGATTGTGAAGAATGGCCAGATCATTTGATGACTGAGAAATTGATTCTGCGACAACCATGGCTAAAGCAAGGTAAAGTAATTTTGGATTTTGAAAAAATGAAGCTTAAGTTGATAATAAATGACAAAAGGTTTTTAATGTTTTTATTGAGTAATGCAAAACAGGAAGATCAACAGGATGTTCATGACCCAGACTTGGAAGGATTTACTTTTTCATTGGAAGACGCACAGACATTACCAATACAAATACTAAATGATCAAGCTTCATTTAATCAAAACCAGCAAAAAAGTGAAAAAGCAAGAAAGGGTGAAGAGACAGAAGCAAGGTGGCAACTATGGCATAATCTGAAGCATCAAAGCATCAGAACAAGAAGGATATGGAAACAAAGCATACACAAGGCCTGTTCATCAAAACAAAATTCCAGGACAAAATGGATATGGAGGCCAAAAAATTCTAAAAACTGCTTATCAGAAGGAGATGGATTTTTTCATGAAATAGGGGCAACTAGGGTTAAATATTTTTGGGTAAAAAAATCAGAGTTGAGTCAATGGAAAAAGACCATCTATATTTGATCTGGATTTAGAATTTCTTCAAAAACACATCAGAATGTTATAGAAAGGAAAATCATAACATATTGGAAATTAGGACAAAATATTTTACCTTATCCTTTTTCTAAGAAGAGAATTAGGAGGGGAAGAAAAAGAAATAGAATAAATTATTATAAAAAAAAGAAGAGAGAGGAAAAGAAAAAAGAAACAGAAGAAATTATTATTAAAAAAAAAGAAGAGAGAGAAAAAGAAAAAAGAAATAGAAGAAATTATTATTAAAGAAAAACGAAAGAAAAAAGAGAAAAGAAAGAAAGAGAAAAATTATCTATTTTTCCTTTTATAGGTTATATAGCACAAAGCAAGATATAGGTAGAGGGGTAGCAGGTTTCTATTTATTATTTTGTATTTTTTATTCTATTTTTTTATGTGATTTTTTAATTTTATTTTCATTTTTCTTCTAAACATCTTCTTACTGGATAAGAGCTGTCAGAAGAAGGGAGAGCACTAGACATCTTGCTACACATGTAATGATCACTTTAATTGAGTCTTTTAAGAAAGTCAGGATTTAACTGAGATTTTACTTTCATTCTTCTTTCAGTCCATTTCAAAACAAATGTCAATTTCTATTTTTCTTATGACTCATGTGGGTGGAGTTTTTTCTTCTTTGTGTGATGTTATATTTTCTCCAGAATGATGAATTCGAAGGAATTACCAATCCATGAGTTCAAAGCAGACTCAGTCACCCTGTCTAGAGGACATTGGTTCTTAGACAATGAAGCAACAACGAAGACAGTAGAATTAGAATCTGATGAGGAGCTGGAGATTCCAGAAGCAGAAAAGATAGTTAAGGAACTCAAGGAAACTCTAGGAATTATTGGCCAGCACATATTTACAGTGGGAGTTGGAAGTTACAAGTACACTATGCTGTGTCAAGAGTTTTACAAATTCCAGAAAAGTGCAGTTAACTACAAAAGGTGGAAAGCAATAGGATTACACAAGTTGCTGGAGGAACCTATATTTTTTATAGACTTTGAAAGAGTGGCACAGGTAATGAACAGCTTGTTCGAAGTTGGGAAGGGCAATGAGGCATATTTTCGGTGTAAAGTCAAGGACAAAGAAAACCAGGAGGTGAATATCACTATAAAAGCAGAGCATATCAGAGCAGCTTTACAGTTTTATCCAATGGGAACTAAGTTGGATAACAGCTTTGTCAAGAAGAATAAGGAAACATATACAGGATATTCTAAATTCCCTGATTTCAAGGGAAGAGAAATTGAGGAATATGCCATCAGAATGTTTTTGCAATATTTCTGTTTCCCAAAACTGCCGAGATATACCATGCCACACAAATCAGTAACACTGATTATGTTTAACAATAAGGATAGAACTAAGCCCTTTGGAATAATGGATGTATCACCATATATACATGAGCAATTAAAGGAAGCAACCAAACACTTGGAGTAGAAGAAGTATATGAATGGAGCTCAATTCTTAACGAGAATTATATATCATGGTCTAGGGATGGAGGATCAACTACAACTAGCTCCAGCAGCTCAATACTTCAGAAATTTGATGGTTGGAATCAAAAGTCCTTCAAGGAAGATATCTGTAAGAGAATCAGAAGGCCAACCCAGCATGAGGGGAGCAGAAAGGAAAAGAAAGGGGATCTCAGAGGAAGTTGTTCCTGTAAAGAAAAGGAGATTGGATCCAAGAATAGTTGAATTGGAGTAGGTAGAATCAACTAAGGAAGAGCATGAAGCTGCTCAGAAGCAGGTGCAATCTTCAAATGACCCTCATCCACCTCAAACAAGCAAAGAGCAGTTGTATACCTACTTGACTCAAGGTAATAATAAAAGGGCGGTATATGAAGCCCAATATCAAAAGATGCTGGAGGATTACTCTTGCAAAGCAACAGATTGGGTTCAAGAGGAAGTAGAACATTATGAAGAACTACATGATCAAATGATGGCAGCTGAGACAGAGGAAGTATTTGTAAAAAAGGAAGTGGAACTATTAGCATACTTCAAAGAACTACAAGGACCTCCTGAAACAAGAAATACTGTTGTAGCAAAAAAGAAGGTTCAGAATAAACCAGTACAAAGGAAGAAGTTAACCAAGAAAAGCAAAGGAATGAAACACACTTTTCTACCTCCTACAAGCTTCTCCAAGTTTTTTTAGATCATGAGGCATGAGTCATGAATCATGCCATGTCACATGCCATGAGTCATGAATCATGAATCATCACATAATATCTTCACTTTTGATGATAGTAGATATTTATTAGAAACTAAAATCATAGATGATTAGATTGAAGACTCAAATGAAGCTATTCAAGATTCAAAAAGCAATATTAAATAAGAAGTTAAAACTTAGAACATAAATCGATTCAAATAATATTACAAAACCATGATATCGATCAAGATTCAATGATTTAATAAAGGCTAGCATAGATGAATGTCACAAGGAAGGAGATAAGGAAGAGAGCTCACACACACACTCTCACTCTCAAGGAGAAGCACACTCACAGATTGAGGCAAGGAAGAATGATCTTCTTCTTCTTCTTCTTCTTCTATTACATAAAAACGAATGTACAAGAATGACCTAAAAACAAGAATACAACAAGTGCAATATATAAAGATCAGTACATAAGGAAAAACCTAATGTCCGCGAATGAGTGAGCTGGTAAGGAACAAATGTGCCATCACTCTCGGTAGATAAGTCTAATAAAGCTCAATGAAGTATCCCTCACATATACCGGCGTGACCACTATACATGTCAGACAAACAAAAAACTGGTACGTGTCATCCTCGATCATCACATGTTGAGCTTGATATCTCAACACTCCCCCTCAAGCTCAAGGCCATATCCTGTGATCCAAGCATCTCCTGAAACTTCTTCAACTTCTCAGCTCCAAGTGCTTTGGTGAAAATATCAGCAACCTACTCATTTTTTCTCACATAAACAAGATGAATATCACCTGCTAATACCTTCTCTCTGATGAAGTGATAATGTACCTCCATATGCTTTGTTCTAGCATGGAAAACAGGATTCCGTGCCAACTGTATGCTGCTAAGATTATCACAATAAATAGTGATAGGCTTTCCCACTTCCACACCTAAATCTACAAGTAGCATTTCTAGCCATGATGCCTCACATGCCGCCATTGCAACACCTCTATACTCAGCCTCTGTACTCGAAAAAGCAATAGTGGGTTGCTTCTTGCTGCTCCATGTGACAACTGCACTCCCAAGTGAGAATAGAAAACCACTAGTAGATCTTCTAT
This sequence comes from Ceratopteris richardii, assembly GCA_020310875.1. NCBI lineage: Eukaryota > Viridiplantae > Streptophyta > Polypodiopsida > Polypodiales > Pteridaceae > Ceratopteris > Ceratopteris richardii. The sequence continues at coordinate 118,474 of MU260245.1, read as the reverse complement.
CTGGAATGCTACCAACCAAATCTGCATCGGTGTATCCATAAACCTACAAATCTACACCAGCCTCATAAAACAATGCATAATCCAATGTAGCACTCACATAACGTAGAGTGCGCCTCAGAGCATCCAAATGTGGCTTCCTGGGAATCGGCATAAATTGACTTTCAAGTCCAACAGTATAACTTAGATCAGGCCTTGTAATTGTGAGATATATAAGACTTCCCACAATTTTCCTGTACATGGTAGCATTTTCCAGTGCTTCACCTGATGTAGTATCCAACTTCAAATTCTCATCTAATGGCATAGAAATTGGTTTACAATCAGCCATACCATACTTTTGCAACATATTCAATGCATACTACCTTTGCGACATCCATATACCTGTTTTTGTATGTATAAACTCAATGCCCAAGAAATAGCACAACACACCAAGATCTTTCATGTCAAATTCCTGCATAAGAAGTTGCTTTACCTCTTTGATGCTTCCTTCATTATCACCACCTACAATCAGGTCATCAAGATAAATAGCCACAATAGTGATGTCATCATCATCCTTCCTTGTATATAGTGAGTGATCTGCATCACACATAGAAAACCCAATACTAGTTAAGTAATCAGCAATCCTTGCATTCCATGCACGAGGGGCTTGCTTTAGCCCATACAAAGCCTTTTGCAACCTGCAAACATATTCTGGATGCTTTGAATCTTCATATCCTTATGGCTGGTCCATACATACTTCTTCCTGTAACTCACCATGTAGGAAAGCATTCTTCACATCCATCTGATGCAAAGTCCATCCTTTTGCTGTAGCTAATGCAACAAGTGTTCTGATAGTAGAAATTTTAGCCACAGGGTTGAATGTTTCCTCATAATCAATGCCATATGTCTGTACATATCCTTTAGCTACCAATCGTGCTTTATACCTACTTATGCTACCATTAGCATTATGCTTTTCCTTGTAAACCCATTTGCAGCCT
>MU260245.1:35000-80000 GCA_020310875.1 Ceratopteris richardii | reverse complement strand
ACTCAATCATTTTGAGAAATTTAACTTGGTAAAGTTGCACAATCTCAAGGTGAAGTGTTGTACAAAGTTTTATCAAAAACTTTACAGGATTGATTAGTCAATGAGTGATTAATCTGCAGCAGACTTTTCAAAAAAGTGATTTTTTCACAGTTAGTCAAAATCTTGGTAATGTGAAAATATATTTTCAAAATTAGGAGGAGTCCAAAGTTATTCTTGGTCTAGAGGTGGTCTAATACCAGGGATAGCTTGTTCTTTTGGAGATTAACACTCTCCATCATTATTGGGCATATTGGTCTAAGCAATTAGTGATTTGTGAGGTCCCTACACGTATGTTTTGAGAAAAATCTTGAGATTTGTCTGCCTGTTTAAACCCTGTTTCAGCACCAGAACCCTGAACTGACATAACTTTCTCATACGAAATCCGTTTGCTGTGATCAGGATTATTAGATTGGGTATTTTGAAGTTGACCATACCCAGGGGGAACAAAATTTAGGGATCTCTAGAATTGTTTTCCAAAAACTCACAGTGCAAATTGGTATTTGTGATTCATGAATGAAAGTGAAGGGTTCTGTCTTGTAACTTTGGAACTGTTGGAAGCAGTCAGAGGCACAGACGACGTGGAAGCATGTAAAGACGGAGCAGGGAGCCAGTCGGATCATTTTTCAAACAACTATGTTTTTATTACCTCTTCAAACATCCAACAGTGATTTTCATCACTCTTGTAACATATGTAATATAGACAAAACCCCATTTTGTAATCCATAGCTCCATTTTGTGCAAGCCGAGGACTCCTCGAGCTTGAGGAGCTTAGGTAGAATACGCGTACCAATTTTCGTTATTTTTAGACGTCGTTTACCCTTCCAAATAGCCTCTAGGACCTATTTTTTTAACTAGGCCGGTCACTAGATGTGAAACCGGTCAAAACTAGTCTAGAAACTATAAAAAGAGCTAGAGAGCTCATTTTTGAGGTTGGTTCATGTTGGCTAGTGTGAGCTTAGAGCTAGTTTGAGCTTGTAATAGTGTTTTTGAGTAATAAAGCTAAATCCCCACCTTCCATTGTGTCTTGCTTGTCTCTTCATTGTGTGTGTGTATGTGTGTGTGCATCTTTGTGCTTCTCACCTTCACTCTCACATCATCTCACGTTCACGATCTTCATATCACTCCTATCTCTTCTGCGGATTGACATTAAGGAGGTGAAGCCTTTTAACGTGGTTCTCACCATTGTGCTAGAGCAACACCAAATTTGGCGCCGTTGCCGGGGATCGAGTCTAGGACGAATGTGTGATGGTAAGAGTATAGCAAGAAGTGGCGTTGGAAGGTAAAAATTTCAGTTTTTTGTTGTTGTTTTTACTTAGTTTTTAGTGTTTTTTACCTTCCCCATACTCCATCTTCATCATCGCATCATCATCTTCATCTCCAAAAAAATCAGAAAATTCACCATATCCACCCATTCACCTCATTTCCCCTCATTTGTGCATGCGAGAGAGCGAGAGAGAACTTTTGTGCTTGTTTGTGCTTGTGTTTTCTTGAGTTTTCTTGCAGGTACAGAGCTCCAGTGCATCAGGAAAGCTTGGAAAAGGTAAAATTTTACTCTCTGTCAAAGATCTGCCGAGTGTGGCGGACCATCGCGATGGTCTGCAACCTTCGGAATTCTTGGTAGGCGACCACAGCACGAGGTAGGCGACCCTTGCGCATCTACGAATCCACAGGCGCATCTCAAAAATTCATACTTTGGTGGACCATCGCGATTGGCTCGGACCATCGCGAGTGTGTCGCACCATCGCGATAGGCTCACGCCATCGCGACGGCTCGGCCGGACCATCGCGACGGTCTCGGACCATCGCGACGGTTCACTTGAGCCATCGCGACGGTCCACTTGGACCATCGCGATTGTTCAGCTGACCCCGGACCATCGTGATTGGCCCATGCCATCGCCACGACAGTGCCACGTGTCAAGATAGACCATCGCGACGGTTCGTTTTTTTGGACCATCGCGACAGCCCAAAATTGGACCATCGCGATTGGCTCACGCCATCGCACTTGTGACCATCACGACGGGTCACTTCGGACCATCGCGATTGTCCACCTTTGACCGTTGACCCGCGCCATCGCGATTGTCCGCCTCATCACGCCATCGCGACGGTTCGACCTCACGCCATCACGATCGCTCACTACGGGACCATCGCGACAATCCATTTTCACGCCATCGCGATCGTTCACTTCGGGCCATCGCGATCGTTCATTTCGGGCCATCGCGACGGTTCACCTTTTCGCACCATCGCGATTGTCCAAATTCCACGCCATCGCGACGGTTCGCTTGGACCATCGCGACGGTCCCAGACCATCGCGATTGTGCACCCCCATCGCAAATTTAGGGTTCCATTTTTTGACCAATTTTGGGGGTATTTTTGAGAAATTTTTGGACCATTAGACTCATAGGAAACCCCTTAGCTCATATTTGAAGGAAAACTTGATTGTCAGTTTTTACCCCCCAGGGCTTGAACGCTCATAACGTTTTCATCCGAAGTCCGTTTTTTGAGCTTAATAGCTTGTTAGAAAGCTCGTGACGAGTACTACGTGACCTCAACTATTTTTTTCCTTAAAGGATACGTCTATTTTTAGATAAGCTATTTTGAGGTTGACCTAGTTTGGGACTAGAAAGCCAAGGGGGCAAGTATTGAAATTTTGGGCAAAAGGGAAGGGACCTAAAAGGTGTATATACTCAAGTGTTTGATCATCCAACTGTGAATTGGCCTAATATTGGATTTTTCGAGGTCTAACAAGGGCAATCAAAGGCAAGCAAGCAAGGCAGTGAAGGCAGCAAAGCTTGGGAAGCGCGGCTTCTTGGGCATCAGAGCAACCAGAAAAGCCGACTCGAGGTTGGAAGATTATTTAACCCCCTCAGCCAATTCTTAGCTTAGGCTAAACGTTAGCATTGTGGATTAAAGACGATAGGAACGCCTCAAGTTCAAGATACTTAATTCTTCCAAGTTTAAGACTACAAGTAAAGGTGTGTGTGACGAAAGCCTAAAGGAAAGAACCTAAGTCTGACGGAACGAGAACTCAAAATCATAACGGAAAGTCGAATTCCTGACGCATATATTAAGACAAGAATCCAAAGAAAATTAAAAACAATCAAGAAAGTAATAACAAAGAACCATTGACGATCTAAGTGTGTAATTGAGTGTGCAAGGAAGAAAATTAATGAACCTTAGATCAGGGAGACACATAGGTAAGTCGGACCGACGAAGCCTTAGATCATCAGAGGCAAGTGTAAGAACTACTGCACGATCGTGGGCTCAACAATTGAATAGTAATTACCCCTACGAGAGCTCAGATACTAGCGAATTAGAAATGGCATTTAGCACAGATAGACCAGAAGGAGGGTCTAATGTAGCATATTTAGAAAAACCTGAAGGACCCTATAGAACGCAACTAGAGTTTCTCCGAACCAACCGCTTAGGTGCCCGCATCTATGAGGATGGTTTGCGAAGGCAAGTGGTGCAAATGCACAACCCTGATCAACCGATTGGATTGGAAAGACCAGTGGTGAAATTTGAGAGAGACGCGTACATAGACAAAGAAGGAACCATGTACGTTCTAAGTACGCAGCCAAACGATACTAATGAGTTTGGCACAATTCAATTAGAGACGGAAGCGAAATTTCAAGGAAAAGAACCGTTAGAAGAACCTAGAACACCTAGAGGGAAATCCGTATTAACAAGAGTACTCATCCCAGAGTGGATCCCTCAAGATAACAGGAGCATCGAGTTGTTTGTAAATAAAGAGACAGATGAAGCCTTTTGGAGGTACAGAAAGGAACACCCTGGTGAGATAGGCATCATTACAATTTATGAATTCAAGGACCCAGATACACCTGCAAAGGTTGTATACCTGGATGAGACTTCAGAAAGAGTCTTTATGGTGCCTGACCGCGCTAAAAACACATACACATGGAGAGGTGAATTGGTATTCCCTCCATCTAGAACGAACATGAATACAAGTCAACAAGGGGCAGGAACATCCTCAGCCCATGGAAATCAAAGAGAAGGAAATAAAGAGAGACCGGAAGTAAGCTTTAATCACCCCATAGGGAGAGATAGAACAACCACGAACACTAATAGAGCGGATAGACAAAGAGATCATGGAATACCAGGCGGTAGAGATGATTTTCCTCTACCTAGGCCGCGTGAACACGCAAGAGTATTGAGACCCACTCAATTAGTAAAATCAATGAAAAATTACTTTGATGGGACAGGAGATTCCTATGACCATGTTGCAGAATTCAAGCAAGTACTAAGAGCAGAACAAGTCGAGGACATGTTCACGCAATACAATGCATTTGGACTAACGTTAAAGAATACCGCTTTAACTTGGTTCCAACCATTGCAACAAAGGCAATTTAGAGACATCCATCACTTTTTGGAGTCATTCATCACTGAATTCTCTAAAAGTGGGATTAGACATGACACGTCTTCGTTGATTCATAGCTTTAAACAAACCCCTCAGGAAACAGTTAGACTGGCAGGACGTAGGTTCAGACAATATGTCGAACGATGTCCAATGCAAGAGCTACCCTCACAAGCCAAACAAGTATCACTGTTCCTAGATGGCTTGTTGAGCGCTAAACTACGCTCCTATGTGTACCTAAAGGAACCCAAAACGCTAGAGGAGTGTGTAAGAATATGTATAGACATCGAGGACAACCTAGGTGATGAGTTGGAACTCTCAAAGGTCTATAAGGACTCAGATTGTTCTTCTCTAGCATCCACAAAATTGTCTACTTCGATAGAGGACCTAGCAGAAAAAGTGGCCCAAAAACTAGGAGTTTCTAGTAAACAGGTGCCCAAGCTACCAACTAACGTACGTTGTTACACTTGTGGTGGAAATCATTTGGCAACCATGTGCCCCAATGCACCACAACCTCAAGCCAACCCTAGTGGCCAATATTGTACAATTGAAAGAAGATACACGAATCATACGGCTCAGGACTGCCCATACAACAAACAAACCGTGAGACAGAACTACCCGCAAACATACCAGCAGCCAGGTAGGTATCAAGGCCAATACAATGCTCAACCTTATTACTATAGGCCTCCTCAGAACTACCCATACCAGGCTCAACAGAGACCTCAACCCGTCTTAGCTCAGCAGCCACCCCCACCAGCGAATGTCATCTCAGTCAAATACGCTGCTGCAGAAGAGAACCTAAGTAGGGCCTTAGTGCCTTCTTCACCCTTGATCACAGAAAGTGACCCGAACTCAAACAGTTTTGACTCTACTCATGTAACTAGTCCACCCGCTTATTACACGGAGTAACCAGAACATGTGGAGACATATCATTATGATAGTCCACCAATGGAACCTAGTTGGGAGCCAGACTATGCTAATGTGATGTACGCAAACCCAAACCCACGGCCCCAATTGAGACAACAGAGACCACAGGGCCCTAGAGGACCATGCTTTAGGTGCCAAGGAGATCACTTCATAAAGGATTGTCCACATCCCCCAATAGCAAGGCAATCACAGTACTATAACATACAAGGCTTTTGTGCCGATTGTGGCAAAGAGCACATAATCAAAGATTGTCCTAAGAACCCAGTTAACACTTCGAATGTGACACCGATCAACGTGATAGGTATTGTAAACAACGCAGATGGATCCAACCCTACATACGTGCCTATCCAAGCTATAACCAGAGCCCAGGCGCTCTTACAAAACCAACAGCTTAATCAAGAGAAAGTAGCCGGAACTAGTGAAGTTGCAGAATCTAGCAGTAAAAGGACGAAATCTTGGAAAGATTCTAGAGAAAGGATAAAGAGAAAATGGAGTAAAAAGATAAGCGAGTTGGAAGGAAGTTTGAAGGAATCTAGAGCCAAAATCCAAGAATTGACTTCACAGGAATTGAATCAAGAAAACCCAGCTCAAAAATCAGGATCAGTTTTGGCGGAACCCATACCAGAAGATCTAGACATGATGTTTTGTGCATATCAGGCTAGAATAACAGAGGGACCTCAAGTAACGGAAATGAGTAAAAACTACCCTCGAGCCGATCTAGAAATTGAGAGAACTAAACTTTGCATGAAGATGGTAGAACTAGCACAAGCTTTGTTCGAAGCCTCTAGATATCTCAATTGGAATAACATGGCAAAACCGGAACTACACTTTCAAGGACTAATGGAGAGGCTAGAACACTTGATAGAAAGCAAAGAGAAAAAGGATCAGCATAGGAACCCTGTTGTCTCAGAGACACAGGAAAGGAATGCACCATCCCTGTCTCAAGTACCCAATACAGAAAGTCAAGATAACCTATCTTCCATACATAGGTACTCACATGAATTCTTGAGAGAAATACAAGAAGAGAAATGGAGAAAAGAACAAGGAACTCATCCTCCTATTCAAGAAATAGACGACTTGCAGGAACAATTTCCCCAAGACATCCCCTCTATATACGATGAGGTAGAGGTGGAACAACTGAGTGAACCCACAGGATTTGAATCTAATTCTTTACAAGAATTACCTCAGTTCACAGGACCTTGGGAAGCAAAGTCTATTAGTATGAGAGCACCCACGATAATAGTGAGGAATGAAGAATCAGTGATCCCTAGGAACACGGAAGTGATCAAGAACACTAAAGTACAGTGTAATCTCACTCTGGAGGAATTGTTAAAGGTAAAACCAGAATTGTGGAAGCACGTAGCAAATCAATTCCCTGAGCTTGCTACCACACCCTCTCAGATAGGATCACATAAGAAGGTGCCAGAGATACCCGTGGAAAAGATTGGAGACGTAAGCGAAGGAGAGGAAGGTAACACATATCTTCCAATAACCCATCAGGGCTACACCACGAAAGCCATCTTAGATTCAGGAGCCGGAGTAGCCATTGCTACAACCGCTTTATGGAAACGTTGGGGTAAGCCAGCATTAAGACCCACCAGGATGAAGCTACAAATGGCTGATGGACACATAGAAAAACCGTTAGGCCTACTAGAAGGCATATCTCTCACCACTTGTGGTGTGGAATTTGAGCATACCTTTGCCATTTGTGACTTTGCAAAAAATCGTGCTTATGAGATGATATTGGGACGACCATTCATGCGTCAGTTGCAAATTGTACAAGATTGGGGAACTAATTCTTTGTACTTGCAACATTTAGGAGTGACTACTAAAGTCAATCTTAAAGACTATTCACATAGAGATGTACCCCCAATACAATGGAACACCATCCATAAGACACCAGCAGAGACAGAATCCGTGCACTCATTAGAATCAGACCCTTCTTGGTTGCATGAGGATACCCATTTATGGATGTGTAAAGTAGCCAAACAAGAGGAAGAACGATTAGAAGCAAGAACCTTAGGTGCGGAACAACATTCACGAACCCTTCAAGATCCAGCATACGCACCTGTAGTATTTCCAGACGAAGAGTTTGAACCCCATGGTTGGGCAGAAATTCTGGCAACCATGGATGTAGCCATCAATGAAGAGCAATGGACACCCCACTATGACGAGGATGGCTATGACATTGCAGTTTTCACGATAGAGCCAATCATGTGCGATGCAATTTTAGAAGAATGTGAACCTAGCACTGATGCATTTGAGGATGCAAGCGATTTTGATTTAGAATCAATTATCATGGACCCACCCTTTGCATCAGAGGAAGAATATTTTTTCGAGGTAGAGACTCACACTCAGAGACACGAGGAAATTACGAACGAGGTAAGGTTAGCCACGTAAGTGACTAACAAGAGTGAAGGCAAGAAAAGAAAGAAGAAAGAAACCATGTCAGAAAAAGAAGAATCTTTATTTGAAGTACCCGAGAACTTCAAGAAATATGAAATCGAAGATAGGAGAATCATGGCACGAATGCCCAATAGAAAGGCGAATGACGGACAAGTATATGATAACCGAGAGAAAACCAAGAAAGTAATAGTTGCCATAGAAGGGGAAGAAGAAAAATGCACATACATAGGGCATGATTTGACGACTGAAGAAGAAGAAGAGTTAGTTGCCGTATTGCGCGAATATAGAGATGTTTTTGCGTGGAGTTACAAAGATTTGAAAGGAGTAGATCCAGATATATGTTCTCATAGAATCCCTATGACTCCAGATGCAAAACCGACAAAATAGAAACCGTACACGTACAATGATAACTACGCTACGAAGATTAAAGAGGAGATAGACCGCTTGATAGAAGCAGGATTCATTTACGAAATTGAGCATACCGAATGGGTATCCCCCATTGTGGTAGTGCCCAAGAAGAATGGAAAATTGCGTGTGTGTATTAACCTTAAAAAAGTTAATGCCGCAACGATTAGGGATAGTTATCCTCTTCCTATCACGGAACATCTATTGGAAAGAGTTGCGGGCAAGGAAGTGTACAACTTTCTTGATGGATTCTCAGGCTATAATTGATGGAGAATGTTATTCTCCAAAAGAACAACCTATTCTTGTGATTAGAACACCTCTATACCAAGAATAAGTCAAAACCTTCCACTCATTTAGAGGATCAATTACTCATTATCAAAAAGTTAACAAATCTGTGAAGATGATGAAACACAGAAAAGTCTGCTGCACTATTTCTCCACATTGACCTATCAAACGTGTAAAGTTTTTTATGAAACTTTGTACGAAGTATCTCCTAGAGATTGCGCATCTACTCCAAGTTGAATTACTTCAAAAGATTAAGTATAACTTGAGAAATCAACTTCTCAAGTTACCTATGTTAGAAACTGTCATTCAAAACAGTCGATTTTACACCTGTAACTTTTAAGACTTGGTTCTCCTTGAATAGAACCCTTTTAAGCAAATGCTTCTAGACATGAGTAGCTTATCTTCCAACTTAAAGATTAAGCCCTCACTCATGCAAAACTTTAAACTGTGCTAGGAGAAATGGCCAAAACATTAAGTTCGAAATCTGCGCCTGTTTTAGGAACCTGTGAACATACTTCACATATGAATGTTCCTACACTTAATTCACTAAGCCTGATTACAATTGGAAGCTAAAACTTTGTACAGAGGTCAAGCAACTTCTAACTTAGACTTGTACAAAAGCATTTCAAAATTGATCTACTGTAGAAGGAGAACACGCAGAAATATCGGGCGCAATATTTTTCATTTACTCAGAAGAAATACAGTTGAGTGATGAGAGCTAACTCAACTAACTTTTCCTCTATCTCATGACATCTATCTTCCTCATTCTTGACTTCTAACTATTGTCACATATGCTCTCATACTTGTCCCGACTTTTCTCAAAGTATTTATAGATAAATTTGTACATGATTCTTACTAAACAAAAGATCTAAGTCAGTTATGACTATACTAATGTACATATGTGTACACTTCTCTTATCCTCTGAATGTAATCTTCTTCCACACTTTAGGAATTGATTCTTCCTTCATCATTTGATCTTCCAAGCCTTCAATTGGTGATTGGTCTACACCAACAGCTCCCCCTCAATCATCAATTGAGGTTTTCTCTGTCTTCTTGATACTTGCCATGTCTTTGAACCTTTGCAACTTAGGTCCATCCAAACTCTTTGTCATCATATCTGCCACTTGTTCTTTTGTTGGAGTGTACATCACTTCAATCTCTTTATCTAGTACCTTTTCCCTCAAGAAATGATACTGAATCTCTATATGCTTAGTCCTGGCATGAAAAACAGGGTTAGCTGCCAAATACAAAGAACTCATATTGTCTCCAAAAATTATTGGAGTACTATGATCAATCTCAAAAATTTTCATCAAGGTCTTCAACCATATCACTTCCTTTGCAGCTTCTACCATTCCCTTATATTCAGCTTCTGTGGATGATAAAGCAACTGTATGTTGCTTCTTTGAACACCAAGAAATTAGCTTATCTCCAACATAACAGAGATACCCATGAGTAGACCTTCTATCATCTGAGTCACCTGCCCAATCTGCATCACTAAACACTTTGATTCTTGTGTCAGAAGTGAAACCATAATACAAACCTTCACTTAGGGTTCCTTTGATATATCTGAGTACCCTTTGGGCTGCAATCCAATGAGTCTTCTTTGGACAATGCATAAATTGTGACAACACACCAACTGCATATGATAGATCTGGCCTTGTCAAGGTAGCATAGATTAGACTACCTACCAAACTCTGATATTTCTTCATGTCATTGAACTCTTCACCTCCATACCTGCTTAATTTATGATTTACCTCCAATGGTGTAGTTGAGATCTTGCAATCTTCCATGTTAAACTTGACTAGAAGATTCTTCAAATATCTCTCTTGTGAAACATATACTCCATGTTGAGTATACACAATCTGCATTCCTAGAAAATAAGATAAGTTTCCCAAATCACTTATCTTAAACTCCTTCTCTATTTGTCTTTTAAGTTCATTGATTCCTTGAGCATCTGTTCCTGTAACAATAATATCATCAACATAAATGCATATGTAAATGTATCCATTTTCACTTGCCTTCACTAGCAAGCTACTATCTGCCTTTGATGCTTGAAATCCACATTCATTCAAGAACTTGACCAATCTGTAATTCCAAGCTCTTGGGGCTTGCTTCAACCCATATAAAGCTCTCTTGAGCTTACACACATAATCTGATCCAATTGATTCCATGAAGCCTTCTGGTTGCTCCATATATACTTCATCTGCAATGTATCCATTTAGAAATGCATTTTTCACATCCAATTGTGATAATTTCCATCCCTTGCAAGCAGCAATAGCAATCAATGTCCTAATTGTAGACATCTTAGCAACAGGACTAAAGGTTTCATCATAATCTACCCCATAAGTTTGGGCATAACCTTTGACCACAAGTCTAGCCTTATATCTAGGCACCTTACCATCTGTAAACCTCTTTGTTTTATATACCCACTTGCATCCAATGACCTTCTGATTCTTTGGTCTTGGTACTAGTTCCCAAGTTTCATTTTCAAGTAGAGCATCATACTCTTCCTGCATTGCCTTCTCCCAATTCTGTTTACCTTTGGCTTCTTCATAAGTGGTTGGATCTTCTTCTGTTTTCACAATGTAGGCATAATCTTTTGTTGTTAGGAAAGATGTATCATAACTATACCTTATAGGTTCTTTCCTTTCTCTTGTAGATCTTCTGATTTCTGCACTTCTTGAAGTTTCAGCCTCATTTGATTCTGGATCAAATCTTGGCCCTTCTTCTACATGATCCTGCACTCTACTTCTAGATTCAACTTCATCAACAATTTCTTCACATACTTTTACCTTTGCCTTTCCTTTCCTTTGAATTTCTTCAACACCTACAAACTCATTTGGTGATCCTGTATACCATATATTTTGCTCATCAAATGTCACATCTTTAGTAACAAGAAATTTCTTTGTGGATGGACTCCACAACCTGTAACCCATCTGTCTATCATCATATCCAATAAACACATACTTCTCTGCTTTTGGTTCTAGCTTATGTCTTAATTGTGAAGGAACATAAGCATATGCAACACATCCAAATACTTTACAATGATCAAGAGTAGGCTTCTTACCCCACCATGCTTCATAAGGGGTTCCTCCATCCAAAGCTTTGCAAGGCAACCTATTCACAAGGTATGTTGCAGTGTTAATGGCTTCTGCCCATAAGTAATTTGGACAATTCTTTTCCTTCATCATGGCTCTTGCAAACTCTACAAGAGTCCTATTCCTCCTTTCTGCTACTCCATTCTGTTGAGGGGAGTACCTGCAAGTTACTTCTCTTTTGATACCTGCATTCCACAAATAATCATCAAACTCTTTAGAGAAATACTCTCCCCCTCCATTTGACCTTAACCTCTTAAGCTTTTGTCCTGTGATCCTTTCTGCATAAGCATGAAAATGTTTGAATGTCTTGAAAACTTCTGATTTATCCTTGATTACATACAAAGTAATCCACCTGGTTGCATCATCAACAAACAACACATAATATCTGGATCCATTTATGCTATAGTCCCTTGAGGGACCCCATACATCTGTATGAACCAATTCAAGCATATTTGAATACTTGTACCCTGATTTGTTATAAGAACTCTTATGTGCTTTACCTAATTGACAAGCTTCACACTTGTACACCATATGTTGCCCTTCAATGTTTGGCAATCCAAGCACCACCTGATTCTTTGACATCTCCTTTATAGCTCTCTCATTGAAATGACCTAGCCTTTTATGCCATAGGTCTAATTCAGATACCTTTTGACTTCCATAGGTAAATAATGCATGTCCCACATTACCTTGGACTTTGAGAGTAAACAATCTTCCTTCCTTTTTACCTGCAATTATGTTTCTATATCCCTGATTTGGATCTTGTACATAAACACCATCATTTGTGAATCTTACCTCATATCCTTTCTCCACAATTTGCCCTACACTTATCAAATTTTTAGGAATAGTAGGAACATAAAGTACCTTGCTCAGAAGTGTACTTCCACTCTTTGTCTTCACTGATCCAATACTCTCCACTTTATGTTTGGTATTGTCACCTGTCTGAACTGTATGTCCATTCACCCTTGCTTCCATATCAGTCATCAAGGATAGATTCCCACTCAGATGGTTGCTACACCCTGAGTCAATATAAAACACTCTTTGATCTTCTCCCATTGATTCATGAGTTGCATTCAAGATAAGAGTCATGTCATCCTTCTGATCTGATGCATAATTATAATAATTATTGTTGTAGGACTGAGATTGGAAGTTTCTTCCACCTCCTCTACCATAGGATGTCCTACCTCCTCTTCCTCTGAAATTGCCTCTTTGGTTTCTGCCTCCTCTACCTCTTTGATTATAATTCTGATTATTACTTCCACCATTTTGATTGTTATACCAACAATCATTTGCCAAATGATTTGTTCTGCCACAAATCCAACAAGCTTTAGCATTATCTTTGTTCTTACCTCCTCTTCCTTTACCTCTGAAATTTGTCTTTCCTTTTGTGAAGTTAGCTTGATTTGAATTCCCTTCATCATCATTTGATTGCTTTCCCTTGCCATTCTTTTTCTTGTCTTTGGAGTACATAGCTTGACTTGTACTTCTATCATTGTCTCCTTTAAGATCCTGCTCAAAGGTTAGCATGTGTCCTAGCAATTGATTAAGATCAGGAGTAAAGTGGTCAAGTGACAATTCTATGGACAATATAAAAGGCTTCCACTTCTCATCTCCTCTCAAACCTGTAAGTATTTGTCTTACCAACTTTTCCTCTTCAATGTCTTCATCTACTGCTCCCAAGCTATCTGCAATATCTTTCATCCTTGCCACATAATCTGAAATTGATTGTGAGCTCTTCTTCTTGAAGGTTGTGAACTCAGCCCATAGTGAGGACTTCCTTGACTTAGTTGTATTTTGGAAATGCTCTTCCAAGGCATTCCAAACATCTGTAGCACTTTCCAAACCTCTGATGTGAGGTAGAAGGTAATCATTTACAGCCATGTAGATGATACTCCTTGCTTGAGCATCCTTTCTCATCCAAGTCTTCAACATTGCAAGCTCTTCCCTAGTAGGAATACTAGGATCTGCAAACTCTGGTTTTTCTTCATCTCCTGTAATAAATGATATAAGATCTTTGCTCATGAGGTGTGCTTCCATCCTCATGGACCATGCTGGATAGTTCTCCCTATCTAGCTTATCAATCTGCAAGCTTTCTCCCATCTTGTGTCCACCTGTGTATTGAAATCTTCAAGCTTTACAAACAATGTATGTACCTTTACTTCGAATTAGACTCCTTTTGCCTTTCTTGATGTCAAATAGTCTTCTCCTCAAGCTTTGACTCCAAGCTTTCACTTCTTAGTCCTTCAAGTGTTGAATTTCTTGAATCTGCAGCAGTCGGGATCCTCCTTTCCTCAATTTGATGTCTCCTGCTCTGATACCACTGATGGAGAATGTTATTCTCCAAAAGAACAACCTATTCTTGTGATTAGAACACCTCTATACCAAGAATAAGTCAAAACCTTCCACTCATTTAGAGGATCAATTACTCATTATCAAAAAGTTAACAAATCTATGAAGATGATGAAACACAGAAAAGTCTGCTGCACTATTTCTCCACATTGACCTATCAAACGTGTAAAGTTTTTTATGAAACTTTGTAGGAAGTATCTCCTAGAGATTGCGCATCTACTCCAAGTTGAATTACTTCAAAAGATTAAGTATAACTTGAGAAATCAACTTCTCAAGTTACCTATGTCAGAAACTGTCATTCAAAACAGTCGATTTTACACCTGTAACTTTTAAGACTTGGTTCTCCTTGAATAGAACCCGTTTAAGCAAATGCTTCTAGACATGAGTAGCTTATCTTCCAACTTAAAGATTAAGCCCTCACTCATGCAAAACTTTAAACTGTGCTAGGAGAAATGGCCAAAACATTAAGTTCGAAATCTGCGCCTGTTTTAGGAACCTGTGAACATACTTCACATATGAATGTTCCTACACTTAATTCACTAAGCCTGATTACAATTGGAAGCTAAACTTTGTACAGAGGTCAAGCAACTTCTAACTTAGACTTGTACAAAAGCATTTCAAAATTGATCTACTGTAGAAGGAGAACACGCAGAAATATCGGGCGCAATATTTTTCATTTACTCAGAAGAAATACAGTTGAGTGATGAGAGCTAACTCAACTAACTTTTCCTCTATCTCATGACATCTATCTTCCTCATTCTTGACTTCTAACTATTGTCACATATGCTCTCATACTTGTCCCGACTTTTCTCAAAGTATTTATAGATAAATTTGTACATGATTCTTACTAAACAAAAGATCTAAGTCAGTTATGACTATACTAATGTACATATGTGTACACTTCTCTTATCCTCTGAATGTAATCTTCTTCCACACTTTAGGAATTGATTCTTCCTTCATCATTTGATCTTCCAAGCCTTCAATTGGTGATTGGTCTACACCAACAATAATCAAGTAGCCATTGCTCCAGAAGACCAACACAAGACGGCTTTTGCCACTGAATGGGGCATATTTGCATTTTGTGTGATGCCTTTTGGCTTAACTAATGCACCCGCTACTTTCCAGCGACTCATGTGTCATGTTTTTAAGGAATTCTTACGCAAGAGCTTGGAAGTTTATGTCGATGACTTATGTGCACATTCAAATGTAAGACAGACACATATCCCAGAATTAAGACAAATATTTGACAAATGTCGAGAATATCAGGTTTGTTTGAACCCAGAAAAATGCGTTTTCATGGTCAGACAAGGCAAAATTCTAGGACACATTGTGTCAAAAAATGGAATCTCTACGGACGAGGAAAAGGTGAAGGTAATTGCAGAATTACCTAGACCAACTAATGTGAAAGAGGTACAGGCATTTATGGGCCATTGCGGATATTATAGGAGATTCATACACATGTATGCAATCATAGCCAAGCCTTTGTATTCTCTTTTAACCAATTTTGAATGGACAGATGAATGTGAAAATTCATTCAATGAATTTAAACGACGCTTGTGCTCAGCACCTATATTGACAACCCCAGATTGGAGTAAGCCATTCCATGTACATGTGGATGCATCCAATTACGCCATAGGATGTGTGTTAGCACAACCCACAAATGAAGGTAACATAGATCTCCCCATAGCTTACGCGAGCAGACAATTGAACGCAGCAGAAAGAAATTACACCACTACGGAACGAGAGGGATTAGGGATTATCTACGCTGTAAAGAAGTTTAGGCACTACTTGTTGGCCAATAAATTCAAATTCTTTACAGATCATCAAGCCCTATTGTACTTAGTCAACAAACCATGTAACACAAGACGACTAATACGCTGGTTTCTATTACTCATGGAGTATGATTTTGAAGTCGTAGTCAGGAAAGGAAAGACACATCTTAGAGCTGACCACCTTTCAAGATTAACCTCAGGAGAAGCTCCTCAAGGAGTAGCGGATGAATTACCAGATGCATACTTGTTTAACCTTGAGATAGCACCAGAATGGGCTAAGCCTATAGTCCCTATTCTGACATACGGACCCAAGAATCCTAGGATAAAGATCAAAGAAGGAGAGATTACCAAGTCTCAGAGATACCAAATCATGGCAGGAAGCATATATAAACAGGATAATCAAAAGATTCTTCCTTGTTGTGTAGATGAATCAGAACATGCGAATTGGTTGCAATTAGCACACATAGGTGCACTAAAGAAACATTATTCAAAACATCGAACACTACAGACTCTGCAAAGACTAGGAGTATATTGGCCTTCTATGGAAGCAGATGTCTACAAGTTGTGTAAAGAATGCCAGGTGTGTTGTGAAAGACCACCAGTAGAGCATGCTACATTATATCACGTGTCTCTCACACCAGACTGGAGTGAACCTTTAGTGGCATATTTGAGGATGAACACATTCCCTCAAGGTATGACCTTAGCTCGACAACGCAGTCTAGAGCAGGAAGCTCACGACTATTCACTTATTGGCGATAATCTATACAAAAGAGGAAGAGATGGATATCTAAGACAATGTGTTCATGAGAGCGATTATCTGAGCATACTAGAGACTGCTGATGGAGAGTGTTAATCTCCAAAAGAACAAGTTGACCTTGAATTTAGATCACCTCTATATCAAGATCAACTTTAGACTCCACCTAATTTAGAGAATCTTCACCAAATTATCAGGAAATTGATTATTCTGAAAAAATTCAGTTTCTTCAGAAAAGTCTGCTGCAGATTAGTCACTCATTGACTAATCAATCCTGTAAAGTTTTTGATAAAACTTTGCACAACACTTCACCTTAAGGTTGCGCAACTTTGCCAAGTTAAATCTCTCAAAAAGATTAAGTACACACTGAGAAATGTGTGAAACACTTTACCTATGTCTGAAAGTGCTTCTATGCAATGGCGACTTTGACACCTGCAACTTCTTAGCACTGGTTCTCCCAACTCTGAACCCGTTTGATCAAGATCTTCTAGCCGTAGATAGCTTACCTTCCAACTTAGATTTTGAGTCCTCACTTGTGTAAAACTTTACACTGTGGACTGAGCACTGACCATTTCTTTGAAGATGAAATGTGCGCCAGATTTTTCGACTCTCAGAACATCTTCACATATGAATGTTCCTAAACAAAATTCTCACAGCCTGATTGAAATTAATCTCTCAAATTCTAGCCATAGATAGATTAGCTATGGACTTAGATACGTGCAAAAGGATTCTTCAAAAGATTAAGCACAGAAGGAGAATGGGAGAGAAGATCGACGCGCAGAATTCTACAACATTTTCTTCTTCATTACTTTTCATACATATGGTTGATGATACATACAATGTTCATCACCTCTTCACCTATTCTTCTCTATCTGATCTATATCACTCTCTCCTACTATGAATACGTATCTGTAGATATATATACGAGTCTAACTCGTCATCTTTTTCAAAATACATTAAACTATTTACAAGAGTAATATACAAAAGAAACCTTTCTGATTCTATTTTCTTCCTCTGAAAGTAATCTTCATTCTTCCACATATCTTCTCACTTTGATCTTCATATAATCACTATTGATGATTGTTCTGCTCCAACAGCTCCCCCTCAATCTTCAATTGTGATTACCTGCATCTTCTTTATTCCTGCCATATCTTTAAACCTCTGCAACTTAGGTCCATCCAAACTTTTAGTCATCATATCTGCAAGTTGATTTTTTGTAGGGGTGTGTATGACTTCAATTTCCTTCTCAATGACCTTCTCTCTCAGAAAATGATACTGTATTTCAATATGCTTAGTTCTAGCATGAAATACAGGATTAGCTGCCAAGTATAATGAACTCATATTGTCTCCACAAATAATAGGAGTACTCTGAATCACATCAAAAACTTTCAAAAGTGTCTTTAGCCATATTACCTCTTTTGCAGCTTCCACCATACCTTTATATTCTGCTTCTGTAGATGACGAAGCAACTGTATGTTGCTTCTTGGAACACCATGAAATCAATTTGTCTCCTACATAGCACAAGTATCCATGTGTTGATCTTCTATCATCCACATTACCTGCCCAATCTGCATCACTATATATCTTGATTCTTGTATCTGAAGTAAACCCATAGTACAACCCTTCTTTGAGTGTACCCTTGATGTACCTAAGTACTCTTTGTCCTGCAATCCAATGTTCCTTTCTAGGACAATGCATGAATTGTGAAAGCACACCAACTGCATATGACAAGTCAGGCCTTGTCAATGTAGCATAAATCAAGCTACCAACCAAACTTTGATAGAGTTTCATATCTCTGAACTCTTCTCCTCCAAACTTAGACAATTTATGGTTCACTTCCAAAGGTGTAGGTGCAACCCTGCAATCTTCCATTTTAAATTTGGTTAGCAAATTTTTAAGATACCTTTCTTGGGTCACATATACTCCATGTTGAGTATAAGAGATCTCCATTCCCAAGAAGAATGATAGATTCCCCAAATCACTGATTTTGAACTCTTTCTCCATCTGCTTCTTGATCATTTGTATCCCCTTATCATCTGTTCCTGTAAGTATTATGTCATCAACATAAATACACACATAAATGAATCCATTTTCACTTGCTTTGACTAGCAAGCTACTATCTGCCTTTGATGCTTGAAATCCAAGATCATTCAAGAATTTTACAAGCCTATAATTCCAAGCCCTTGGGGCTTGCTTCAACCCATACAAAGCTCTCTTGAGCTTACATACATAATTTGGACTCACTTGATCTTTGAACCCATCTGGTTGCTCCATGTAGACTTCATCTGAAATGTAACCATTCAAGAAAGCATTTTTGACATCTAATTGAGACAACTTCCAACCTTTACAAGCAGCAATTGCAATGAGTGTCCTGATGGTTGTCATCTTTGCCACAGGACTATAAGTCTCATCATAGTCCACTCCATATGTCTGTGCATACCCTTTCACAACAAGTCTAGCTTTGTACCTAGACACACTTCCATCTGCAAATCTCTTTGTTTTGTAAACCCACTTACATCCAATAATCTTCTGACTATTAGGTTTAGGAACCAAATCCCATGTTTGATTCTCTATCAATGCATCATACTCCTCTTGCATAGCATCTTCCCAATTCTTCTTCCCTTTGGCTTCTTCATATGTAGAAGGGTCTTCATCTGCTTTTACCAAATAAGCATAATCTTTAGTAGTTAAGAATGAAGTGTCATAGCTATACCTTGTAGGTTGCCATTTGTGCCTTGATGATCTCCTAACTTCTGCACTTCTTGAGGTCTCTGGTTCATCACATTCTGGATCAAACCTTGGCCTCTCTTCAACTTCAATCTGCACTTCATTACTCTCACTTTCATCAAGTAATTGAATCTTTGCTTTACCTTTCCTTTGTTCCACTACTTCTTCATCATCTGCATGTACATTATATTTACCTGCATACCAAGTACCTTGCTCATCAAATGTAACATCCTTGGATACAATAAATTGCTTTGTGGATGGACTCCACAACCTGTATCCCATTTGCTTATCATCATAACCAATGAATACATACTTCTCTGCCTTAGGCTCCAACTTATGCCTCAATTGAGATGGCACATATGCATATGCCAAGCATCCAAATATTCTGCAATGATCCAAGGTAGGTTTCTTACCCCACCAAGCTTCATATGGTGTCATACCCTGCAAAGCTTTACAAGGCAATCTATTAACCAAATATGTAGCTGTATTAACAGCCTCAGCCCACAAATAATTTGGGCAATTCTTCTCTTTCATCATGGACCTTGCAAACTCAACAAGAGTCCTATTTCTTCTTTCTGCTACCCCATTTTGTTGAGGAGAGTACCTGCAAGTAACTTCTCTCTTTATACCTGCATTCCACAAATAATCATTGAACTCATTTGAAAAATACTCTCCCCCTCCATCTGACCTTAGTCTCTTCAATTTTTGACCTGTAATCCTTTCTGCATATGCATGATAGTGTTTAAATGTATTAAACACTTCTGACTTTTCCTTAATCACATAAATTGTGATCCACCTGGTAGCATCATCAACATATATGACATAATATCTTGAACCATTTATACTAAAGTCCTTTGAAGGACCCCACACATCTGTATGCACCAATTCAAGTCTTTCTGAATACATAAACCCATGCTTGGAATAGGATTGCTTATGAGCCTTACCTAATTGACATGCCTCACATCTGTATGTCATGTGTTGACCTGCAATGTTAGGCATTCCAAGCACTGAACCATTGTTAATCATTTCTTTGATACCTCTTTCATTAAAGTGTCCAAGTCTTTTGTGCCAAAGATCCAATTCTGACACCTTCTGCTCTCCATATGTGAACATAGCATGTCCAACATTTCCTTGTACCTTCAATGTAAAAAGCCTTCCTTCTTTCTTTCCTGCAATAACTTGTTTATACCCTTGACTAGGGTCTTCCACATAAACTCCATCATTGGTAAACCTTACCTCATAACCTTTTTCCACAATTTGACCTACACTAATCAAATTCTTTGGAATTGTGGGAACATAAAGTACCTTACTCAGAAGAGTGCTCCCATCCTTAGCCTTGACTGAACCAATTGACTTTACCTTATGCTTTGTATTATCACCTGTCTGAACTGTATGATTAATTGCATTATGATCTAGGTCAGTCATCAAAGCAATATTTCCACTCAAATGATTACTACATCCTGAATCAATATAAAACACTCTCATGTCCTCATGTGAAGTTTCACATGTATTCATAATGAGAGTCGAGTCCTCCTTTTGATCTGATGCATAGTTGTAGTAGGTGTTATTATAGGATTGACTTTGGAAGTTTCTTCCACCACCTCTTCCAAAAGAATTCCTACCACCTCTACCTCTGAAATTTCCTCTCTGAAATCTACCTCCTCTTCCTCTTTGATTAAAGTTCTGATAATTACCATTGTTTTGATTATTATGCCAACAATCATGAGATAGATGATTGGTCTTACCACATATCCAACAAGCTCTTGCATTCTCTTTGTTGTTTCTGCCTCTTCCTCTACTTCTGCCATTTCCTCTTCCTCTTATGAAATTTGCTTGGTTTGATGTACCTTCTTCTTCACCTGATTGTTGCTTCCCTTTGTTGGCTTTCTTCTTGTCTTTAGAATACATTGCATGACCTGCACTCTTATCAACATCTCCTTTGACATCATTCTCAAAAGTTAGCATATGACCTAACAATTGATTCAAATCAGGAGTAAAGTGATCTAATGAAAGTTCTGTAGATAAAATGAAAGGCTTCCACTTCTCATCTCCTCTTAGCCCTGTGAGTATTTGTCTTACCAATTTGTCTTCTTCAATATCTTCATCAACTGCACCTAAAGAATCTGCAATGTCCTTCATCTTTGTCACATAATCAGAAATTGATTGTGAGGCCTTCTTCTTAAAGGTAGTAAACTCTGCCCATAGTGAAGCCTTCCTTGATTTGGTTGTATTTTGGAAATGCTCTTCCAAAGCATTCCAAATGTCACAAGCACTCTCAAGTCCTCTAATGTGAGGAAGCAAATAGTCATTGACTGCCATGTAGATGATGCTTCTTGCTTGAGCATCCTTCTTCATCCAATTCTTCAAATCTGCAAGCTCCTCCCTAGTTGGAACACTAGGATCTCTGAATTCTGGCTTTTCTTCATCTCCTGTGATGTATCCTATCAGATCTTTGCTCATAAGATGAGCTTCCATCCTCATAGACCATGCAGGATAGTTCTCTCTATCCAACTTTTCAATTTGGAGACTATCTCCCATCTTTACTTCACCTGTAGCTTCAAATCTTTAACCTTTACAGATAATAAATGTACCTTTACTTCGAATGTTGCTCCTTCTGATCCTTTTGATGCTCTTTGTATGTCTTCCTTCAAGTTTTCTTCAACCTTTACCCTTCTGCACCTTCAAGATGTAAAGATTTGTACTTCTGCAATAGTCGGAGTCTTCTTCACTTCAATTTTGACACAACCTGCTCTGATACCACTGATGGAGAGTGTTAATCTCCAAAAGAACAAGTTGACCTTGAATTTAGATCACCTCTATATCAAGATCAACTTTAGACTCCACCTAATTTAGAGAATCTTCACCAAATTATCAGGAAATTGATTATTCTGAAAAAATTCAGTTTCTTCAGAAAAGTCTGCTGCAGATTAGTCACTCATTGACTAATCAATCCTGTAAAGTTTTTGATAAAACTTTGCACAACACTTCGCCTTAAGGTTGCGCAACTTTGCCAAGTTAAATCTCTCAAAAAGATTAAGTACACACTGAGAAATGTGTGAAACACTTTACCTATGTCTGAAAGTGCTTCTATGCAATGGCGACTTTGACACCTGCAACTTCTTAGCACTGGTTCTCCCAATTCTGAACCCGTTTGATCAAGATCTTCTAGCCGTAGATAGCTTACCTTCCAACTTAGATTTTGAGTCCTCACTTGTGTAAAACTTTACACTGTGGACTGAGCACTGACCATTTCTTTGAAGATGAAATGTGCGCCAGATTTTTCGACTCTCAGAACATCTTCACATATGAATGTTCCTAAACAAAATTCTCACAGCCTGATTGAAATTAATCTCTCAAATTCTAGCCATAGATAGATTAGCTATGGACTTAGATACGTGCAAAAGGATTCTTCAAAAGATTAAGCACAGAAGGAAAATGGGAGAGAAGATCGACGCGCAGAATTCTACAACATTTTCTTCTTCATTACTTTTCATACATATGGTTGATGATACATACAATGTTCATCACCTCTTCACCTATTCTTCTCTATCTGATCTATATCACTCTCTCCTACTATGAATACGTATCTGTAGATATATATACGAGTCTAACTCGTCATCTTTTTCAAAATACATTAAACTATTTACAAGAGTAATATACAAAAGAAACCTTTCTGATTCTATTTTCTTCCTCTGAAAGTAATCTTCATTCTTCCACATATCTTCTCACTTTGATCTTCATATAATCACTATTGATGATTGTTCTGCTCCAACAACTGCACACCAAGGTGTTGCAGGAGGTCATTTTGGACCCGATAGGATAGTCAAAGCCATTCTCTTTGCGGGATTATGGTGGCCCACTCTTCACATGGATGCACATACCTATGTAAAGAGATGTGATGTGTGCCAAAGAACTCAGTTTCCTACTCGCAGAGATGAAATGCCATTGAAACCCATGATGGGCGGACGTGCATTTTCTAAGTGGGGTATAGACTTTGTAGGACCCATTAACCCCCCTGCAAAAGGTACACATGCGGAATACATTATTGTTGCCACAGATTATCTAACCAAATGGGTAGAGGCAAAAGCCACAAAAAAGAATGATGCACACACAACTGCAAAATTCTTATTTGAAAATGTCTTTACAAGATATGGATTGCCTATAGAGTTAGTGAGCGATCGAGGCACTCACTTTCTAAACCAAGTCATTGAATATTTGTTACAGGATTTTATGGTGATTCACAAGAAATCTGCACCATATCATCCTCAGGCCAATGGTCAGGCTGAAAGCACTAACAAGATACTTTGTACCGTACTGACGAAACTCGTGAACAACAAATGTTCAGATTGGGACAAACAGTTACACCACGCTGTTTGGGCATATCGAGTGGCCTACAAGACCGTACTCAATGCAACTCCCTTTCAGATGGTTTTTGGTCAGAATGCAGTGCTTCCTTTGGACTTCTTGATACCGACCCTTAAGGTTGCACAAGAACATCAATGGGCCGGCCATGAATTATCAGCGAGAATAATGGACTTGGAACGATTAGGAGAAACCAGGCTGAAAGCAGCAGCAGGAATATACGCAGCGAAGAAGCGACAGAAAGCATATTTTGATGCACATGTGAAAGATAAAGGACTAAAAGAAGGAGATTTAGTTCTCGTGTATACGCTGAAACAGCACGCACGGAAGTTAGAAAAGCGAGGTTATGGACCTATGATCATTAACAGACTTTCGACAAGTGGAGCAGTACAGTTAGCCACCTTAGAAGGAGAAATAATGCCTAATTACATTAGTGGCTGTAGAGTCAGGCTATATCAGGAACCTCTTACTGAGGATATGCTTAGACGACTCACGTTGGCAAAGAAGCGTAAGGAGGAAGAAAATAGAATACGAGCGGAAGCTCAGGCAGAAGCCATAGAACGCATTAAGCGCATGAAGCTAAGAAGACAAGGACTAGGGAGAGAACATTATAACCATCTGGAAACATCACCCAGATATCCCATGGCCATGTGTCAAGTAAAGTCAACCACTCATCCTAGCATAGTGGACAGGAGACCATTCATTACAGTTAGGCTAGAGCACGGCAACCCTTGCCAAGAACTCAGGGCTTTAATTGACTCAGGTGCTGCGACTAGTGCGATTAGATGGTCCCACTATAAGGATTCAAGAATAGAAATGCGG
Source organism: Ceratopteris richardii (assembly GCA_020310875.1). NCBI lineage: Eukaryota > Viridiplantae > Streptophyta > Polypodiopsida > Polypodiales > Pteridaceae > Ceratopteris > Ceratopteris richardii. The sequence goes on along the minus strand of MU260245.1, from coordinate 55,686 downwards.
CCAATTGAGGCATACCTCTTAGGGCTAGGAGGCATGGAAACCCCTTGCATGGGTGAGGTGGACCTTCCTATCCTCATTAAGGATATGACCATGACAGCGAAGCTACTAGTGTGCCATGATGACGACCTAATAGAACCCCTAATCCTTGGCCAAGATTGGCTATACGATCACTCAGTGGACTTAAATCTTAGACAAGGCTCCTTACAGATTGGAACCTTAGAGCAGAAGCGAGTGATACCGCTTGACTTCCCTAATGGCATTCCGATTGAGATTTGTAACCCTAGACCCCATGAAATACATGCGACGGAAGACCGGAAGATCTTTGATCAGCTCAGTCACGTTACGTCTACACCGACCCACTCGGGCTTGGCTATGGACAGTTGTCAATCAAAAGAACGACAAGAGATCTTCCCTGGGACTTCCTGCAAACTAGAAGGGGCAGCTACCCAACCGCTAGGGCATATGGACACAATCAGCGGTCAGGTGGGTTGCATCAGCGACCAAATGAGCACGACACCCTGCGGTGCTCATCCTTCCAAACTTGTTGCGGACTGGCCTAGATTAAAGTTAAAGAACGAATCACTTCCTAATGGGCAGGTCACGCAAGTGTTGGAACTCCCTTCTTTTCCAAAGCAGAGCGTCCATCCGACCTCTCAACCTCAACCGCAACAGAGTCAACCACGACGAAGGAACCCAGACCGACGGCAGTATCAGAAGACACCACAAGGAAAGCAATCTAGGCCACCCAAAGGAAGCGGCACCAGACAAATATGGGTGCCAAAAGGACAAAAAGCGCCGAAGAACTCCAACCAAGCAGAGATCGACAAGAAAAAGGCAGGGCAGAAACAGAATCAGTATCCACCATCCCCTCGACCTTCTTCTACAGGTCCGAGCATTCGAAAAATTTGGATCGCCAAGAAATATCTTACCCATAGACCCACACCCACGCAGATTTGGGTACCCAAGCCATGTATCAGAGCTCAACACTTAAGCCATGTAATATATATCCCTCACAAATCTTTCCATCCCTCAATACCACCACACCCGATACTACCTTTTGCCCCTCAGCAGAAACCCACCACCCACTCAAAAACTCTTAGGAAATGGATACCGAAGAATGTCCAACCGTCTTCCCCTAACCCTTTGTCTAACTACCCCCCGACTAACATACAACCTTGTAATAAATCACTAACCTTTAAACCTTGTAGAAATTCACCCACCATCATCACACATCACTCATAATCTCATCTCATCAAGAAATGTATGCATAATCTGAAACGTGTAGGTGTCTAGAGACCTGCACTAGTGCTGCAAGAAGCATTGCATCCATCACATCACAACACTTGGCTACACGGGTTACGCATTAGTTATGGAAAGGGATTGCGGTCTCACTTTAATGGGATCATAATTAATTTCCATGCTAATGTGTTAATCTTTTGTAGCAGATCTTTCTCGTTAGCGCATCAGTCATCATGCAAACCGACGAAGGACCATCAGAAGCAGGCCCCAGCGTAGCTGCAGTGCCCCTCAATGTTTTACGAGCAGAATCCCACCCGACTGCTCCACCGCCAGAATTCCAAGGATTTCTAGGGCCCATGCCGATCGATAACCCACCTATGGGCTACACAGAAAAGATACACCGTAACTCCCACTGGTTTCAGGGACTTGCAGGACCCTTAGCGGACGCGGATTTTATATTTGAATCTAATTTGACGTTTGATGACCGCACTTGGGGAAAATACCAATTCTTCTCCAGAGAGTTCGAAGGCCTACAGAACACTCAAGACTTAACTCATGTTTGGGCCAGAGCCGGCTTCACGGAGTATTTCAGTGATCCTCTGCCCAAACCTGACTTTTATAGGTGTTATTATTTAATCACTACTTTGCTGGCCTCAGAGAATAAGGATATCCCAGGAACTTTTATTCTGCCTTCTTTAGTGGATGATCCACCTTACAAAAGGTTTTATCTTTCGAAGGATTTAATCAGAGCTGCCATCAAGATTCATGGAACCCACACGCCCACAGATCGAGAAAGATTAGTTCCAGACCCTATGAAACGTGGGGATGTCACTAAGTGGGAGGAGATCTCAGCAATTACACCCGAGCTGTCAAAGCCGCTACGGATATGCATGCAACACTTCGCATTCCCCGCTCAGGACAGATTCACCATGCCACATAAGAGAATATGGTTTGGATTGTACTTAGCCTGTACTGGACCTCAGACTGTCGATCTGGCGAGCTGGATCATTGATCAAATGTATTTGGCACAACACAGATGGGAACGAAAGAAAGTGCTTAATGGATGTTGTGCGCTGACAAGAATTGTTTATATGTGCTTGGCTTATGACTTGCCAATTGAACGTGCATTAACAGGAGAAGAGCTGAAGGCATTCAAAGGAACGACGAAGAAAGCCAGGAAGCCCAGCAGAGCACGGGCAGGTAAGCGCATGAGAGGCACTATTCCTTGCCTTCAAGTGCCAGAGTCACCATCACCACAACCCTCTCCAGAGCGATCACCGACAGAAGCTGCTCCCACAGTACAACCCATTCGAATAAGGTTATCTAGACCAGTGGTAACGGAGGGCACTACTAGTACCGTTGCACCTCAGGCAGCTACAACCACAGAACCCACCACCACGACAGCAGAAGCTCCCCCCACTATTGGTGCGGAAGCCTTTTCTTTCCCATTACCACACCTGGAGGCAGAACCAATAAACACAACATTCGATTTTGAAATGCCTGATGCATTCTTAAATGAGTTCCAGTTTTCAGAGGCACAAATGTTCTCTCAAGAATTTGAAAGGCCGAGTTACCCTACCACACCGCGAGATCAGCCACAGGGACAAGTGGTGTCGAGCTCTGATGACGAAAGAACAGCCACCGATGACGATGAAGGTGACGATGAAGCTAGCCAGGGCACTCACGAGTCCCAAGAACAGGAACAGACAGATGGCCAAGGCCAACAAACCGATGCACACGGTGACACCAGCACGCATGAAGAGGAGACTTTCGAAGCAGCAGCTTACACGCTGGCAATCAAGAAATTATATCGAACGATGGAGAAAGTCTGGGCACGGAAGAAATTGACTGAAGAAGAGAGCCAGACCCTAATCGAACAAGAACTCGTCTCCGGAGGATTTGAAGAAGTCTACATCAGAGGGTTTAGAGAACTGGTCAAATCCATCGGCCCGGTCGAAGCACTGAGATACTTACAAAGGAAGCCACTCCCCCAATATGACCCTCGCAGAGTTCGCTTGCTATCGAAACCAGGTGAATATATTCGAGTTCCGATAAGTGCTCAATCATCCCACCAGGCGCAAGAGGCACGCCTAGGTCCGGAAAGATCCATCACCGAAGAAGCTATCCTAGTCGACTCCCCACCACGTACTACCGTTGTACATACTACCACTATCCTTGAAATAACATCCACACCATCTACTCCTCTCTCACCTCATGTTTCACCAACCCATCCTGTATCCCCCGCACACCCATCTGCTCCTCCCACATCCACACCAGTCCACGGCAACATAGCCGAAGCCTTCGCCCTGCCCATTCATGCCACCATGCCCGCACCCACCCCACCTCGTCTACGTGTTAACCCCTTCATCCCTTCATCCTTCCCATCCTTTCCCCCACCTTTAAGACACCCTTTCACCTTTTTAACCCCACTAACCTTCTCACCAGTTTCACCTCCCCAACCCACTATAACCCCTATTTCCCCTTTTCACCAAGCCGCTCTAGTCATCCCCCCTGTAAATTACTCTACATTTGTGAATCCCGTCTTCACACCTACACAGCCACCCACATACACACCGCTTTTCACAGTCACCGCACTTGACACGTCCAGTGACATGGACATCTCACCACCCACCGCACCATCACCCACTCCACTCACAGCACCATCATATTTAGGTACGTCACAATTTTCCACGATCACCACTGCATCCACCTTCCCAACCCCATTCCCCATTCCCGCTGCATCTACTTCCACTGCATCCTCACTTAGCACTCCATTACTATTATCGCCCACCATAGACACTGCACTTCAACAAATGTTCACATGCATGTCACAAGTACGAGATGAGTTTGCATCTCTTGACAACAACTATCAACAGCTGCAGAGGACGACAAATGAATTACAGTCGCAGCTTAATTCATTATCAATCGAGAATGCCTCTTTAAATACGCGATACCAAGAACTAAGAGAGGCATATCATAAGCTAGAGCTAGAAAGTGAAGAGAAAACAAAAGAAGCCACTGCTGATCTGGACAACCTGCTTCGAGCCCAAACAATTAGGAACGCGACGCTGACCAGGAATATGGGCTTACTCAGGAGACACCTAGCCGCAGCAAAAGAGGAGAACCAGAGACTCCAAGAGCAGAATAGAGAGAACTTGGAAGCGGCATTGGACCATCCAGAACAACCCTTAAGTCCTAGCAGATTCAAGGCAATCCCATCCGAATCGATGCAGATGTTGCTAGAGGATCACGTGAGATTGCTAGAGGACTATGATCGAATGAACGAAGAGCATCAGAAGTTAAAAGAAGATCACAAGTTACTACAACTCAGAGAACCGGCACCACAACAAGTACAAGTAGCAGCAGAAGTACCAGAACCTGTGGACCCCTCTCCTGACCTCATAGAGGAACTCAACGCATTACGGGCCCAGGTAGCCACTCTCCAATCACGCATAGATGTATACGAAGCACCACCACGGCCTGACTCCCCACCGGAGATCCCAGCGGACGACGAGAACATAACCATTCCGATGGAGGAAACGTTTGAAGAAGCATACGAGCCAATACCCATCCCAGGCGGACAAGTCACGGCCGAAGGCCAGATGACCTATGAACTTCCTACCCCCGCATGGATGAAAACAATTGAGGAACTTGGAACGACACATTCAGCCAGAGTAGAGGCACAGTTACATGCCATGGCCATGATTGAAGAGAGAATCTTACAATCCCCCTTCTTTGCTCATTTGGCCCCCCGACGCTATATATCTGGGCATGAGCTGCAGTATAAACCGTACTTCATGTTAATGGCTGAATATCAGCTAGCTATAGAGAAAGAAACCGGCATGAAACCCACGCATGCTACACAATTCGAGCCGGCGGACTTGCCACCAAATGCGCAAAGAGGAGAGATCCATCAACCTGATTGGCGCAAAGATCTACTCCATAAGTACCCAAAGATGATGAGCACATGGGTGAAAGCGCCTTTACATTTAAAGTATAATCCTTGCTGGGGACCAGTACCACGACGCCGCTCCTGGACTGCATTCGCTATCAAAGTACAAAACAATAGGCAGTGTCAGGATTGGCTGAATTACCCCTACTTCAAGCCACCCACCGAGTTGCCCACTGTTGGCTATATGATGGCTACAATCCGTCACTGGCTCCCTCGCCTGAAGCATATGGATGATATCGCAGCGCACATGACTGTCAAAATTTTTGACATGATGCAAATGATATTTAAAGTCTTCCGACGCGTCAAGGCACCGCATGTAAACACCCCGGGATTTGAGCATGGTAACTTTGACCTAGTATATGACATGAGCACAACACCATCGCTCCGGGTGTGTTATGCCTGGCACTGTAGAATAAAATACCTACCGGCGTGCTACAAGCAAACATTTGAAGAGATGTTCACCACCGGATTTTGGGAATACCATTCCGAGGTATTCATAAGCAGGCCCACACATTTATTGCAACTTTTTGCCTGTGAGCGAATGGTTTATTCCGCGCATTATCAACTCCCGCCACCCGACGAACCTCAACCAATCGACTGGGAGAAACTCGAGGCTGATCTGGCCCGAGGCATTTGAGTATCTGAGCACACCCTCGCTCACGACCTCCTACAAAACTACATCCGGCAGACCGCACAACAAGGTTCTGTCGAGGACGACAGAAGCGAGAGGGAGGGGGGTGTTGGAAGCAGTCAGAGGCACAGACAACGTGGAAGCATGTAAAGACGGAGCAGGGAGCCAGTCGGATCATTTTTCAAACAACTATGTTTTTATTACCTCTTCAAACATCCAACAGTGATTTTCATCACTCTTGTAACATATGTAATATAGACAAAACCCCATTTTGTAATCCATAGCTCCATTTTGTGCAAGCCGAGGACTCGTTGAGCTTGAGGAGCTTAGGTAGAATACGCGTACCAATTTTCGTTATTTTTAGATGTCGTTTACCCTTCCAAATAGCCTCTAGGACCTATTTTTTAACTAGGCCGGTCACTAGATGTGAAACCGGTCAAAACTAGTTTAGAAACTATAAAAAGAGCTAGAGAGCTCATTTTTGAGGTTGGTTCATGTTGGCTAGTGTGAGCTTAGAGCTAGTTTGAGCTTGTAATAGTGTTTTTGAGTAATAAAGCTAAATCCCCACCTTCCATTGTGTCTTGCTTGTCTCTTCATTGTGTGTGTGTATGTGTGTGTGCATCTTTGTGCTTCTCACCTTCACTCTCACATCATCTCACATTCACGATCTTCATATCACTCCTATCTCTTCCGCGGATTGACATTAAGGAGGTGAAGCTTCTTAACGTGGTTCTCACCATTGTGCTAGAGCAACAGGAACTCTTACAGATCTATTGAGAGCATCGAAGGGCATTCGAAGCAAGTGTAAGTGCAAGCTTGGGAACACACGTCCTGGGCACACTAGGGCATCAACACAAGGAAAGGAACTCAAGGTTGGAATATTCTCAACTCCCTCTGTCATTTTCTAGCTCAAGTTAAGTACGAATAGTGCTAGAAATAAGCTGGGGCGACGGTAGGTAGTTATCAAGTTGAAGACTACCTAAAAACTCAAGTTCAAGTTAAAAACATAATCTCTGTACTGTGGATAACATAAAGGAAAAGAACCTAACGTGGAACGATCAACCTAAAAGTACGAAGAACATTCAAGTATTCCTGACGACGTGATATGAGACAAGACCTTAAACACGATAAATAACTAAAAAGAATCAAGTGACTGATACCAATTGATCAGCAACGAGGTTGTACTCTGGGCAAAAAATTGGGCTACTTAAATAGGCATATGAACCTTAGATCAGGACGACATCTAGTAAGGGATAGACAAAGCCTTAGGTCTTCAGAGGCTAGTGTCAACCACACTGCTAGGTCTTGGGCCCAGCAGTTGAGCCACTACACATACTACCCTAGCTCTGAGACCAGTGAATCAGAGATGTCTCAAGGCATGGACAGACCTACGGGAAGTTCAGGAGTGCCATACTTGCACAAAGTAGAAGGCCCTTACAAACACAATTGGAATACCTTAGGACCAACCGATTAGGTGCTAGCATCTATGAGGACGGTCTAGGAAGATCCGTGGTCCAGATTAAAAATCCTGATCAGTCCATTGGACTAGAGCACCCAGCTATCAAGTTTGAAAACGGAGCATACTTGGACAAAGAAGGAACCATATACGTAGTCACCAGTCACCCAGATAGGACAGATGAATTCGGAAATGTGATCTCAGAAGCGGATTTAGGTGACCTGGAGCAAGGAAATACGGATGTAGAACCTAGAACCCCCCGAGGCAAATCTGTTCTTACGAGAATTCTCACTCCTGAGTGGATTCCCCAAGACAACAAGAGCATAGATCTGCTTTTGAACCGAGAGACTGATGAAGCCTTTTGGAGGTATAAATCTGATCGGCCAAATGATATAGGAACAATCATGATCTATGAGTTTAAAGATCCTGATAGCCCAGGCAGAGTGACCTACCTAGATCACGCCTCAGAGAGGATCTTTGTGGTTACAGAAAATGATAGGCATGCTTACACTTGGAAGGGTGAATTCGTTTTCCCCCAACCAAGATCGAATGTGTCCTTTGGTCACCCAGGAGCTGGAACCTCCCACGCTCACGGAACTCAAAGAGACAGACATAGAGAAAGGCCGGAGGTGAGCTTTGCCAACTCAGGGGGCAGAGAAAGAACGAGGACGGAAACAAATAGAGTAGAGCTTGAGGTACTTAGAGCCCCAGGACATCAAAGAAATGCCGATGATTTCCCTCTACCACGACCTAGAGAGCATACAAGGACTTTGAGACCAACTCAGCTACTTAAGTCCATGAAGAATTACTTCGATGGCACCGGAGATCCATACGATCATGTGGCCGAGTTCAGGCAAGTCTTGAGAGCTGAACAAGTGGAGGATTTATTCACGCAATATAATGCCTTTGGTCTAACCCTTAGGAACACAGCCCTTACGTGGTTTCAACCATTGAATGAGAGACAGTTCAGGAGCATAGACCAACTCCTAGAGGCTTTCATTATTGAATTCTCTAAGAGTGGCATAAGACATAACACCTCCTCGTTGATTCAGAGCTTCAAGCAAACCCCTCAAGAAACCGTGAGACTTGCAGGAAGAAGATTTAGGCAATACTTAGAAAGATGTCCTGTTTCGGAGCTCCCCACACCTGCTAAGCAAGTGGCTTTATTCTTGGATGGATTGCTAAGTACCAAATTGAGATCTTATGTGTACTTGAAGGACCCTAGGACCATAGAAGAGTGTGTACGCATGTGCATTGACATCGAGGATAACCTAGGGGAGGAGTTAGAGCTTTCCAAGATATACAAAGATTCAGATAGTGCCTCTAACCTCTCTTCCACGCAATCCACATCAATTGAGGAACTTGCAGAGAAAGTAGCTCAGAAATTAGGTGTCACTAGCAAACAGATCCCAAGGTTTGCCCCGGTGAAAAGATGCTATACTTGTGGGGGTGACCATATGGCAAATGTATGTCCCATCATGGCTCAACCCCAAGTAAATCCTAGTAGCCAGTACTGCACCATAGAACGGAGGTACACCAATCACACCGCGCAAGATTGCCCATACAACAAGCAGGCGGTTAGGCAACCCTACCCTCAGCCATACCCTCAACAGGGAAGATACCAGAACCCGTACCCTCCACAGCCATATGGCAGGCCACAACAACCTTATCAGCAACCATACCAAAACCAACAAAGGCCTCAGCCTGTGTTAGCACAACAACCCCTTGCCCCAGCTAATGTGATCCCAGTAAAATATGCAGCAGCAGAAGAAAACCTGAATAGAGCTATAGTCCCTGTAACACCACTGCTTTCTGAAAGTGACCCCAGTGACCATAGCTTTGATTCTACACATGTCGATAGTCCCCATGCTTACTACATGCAATCTCCTGAACATGGTGAGTCCTACTACAATGAGGAACCGAGTGAACCTAGTTGGGAGTCAGATTACACAAACGTCATGTATACAAACCCCAATCCTAGGCCTCAACCTAGGCAGGTAAGACCTCCATTCCCTAGAGGACCATGCTACAGATGTCAAGGAGATCATCTCATTCGTGATTGTCCCGTGCCTCCACCTACACAACCCCAGTCAATGACGATCCAGGGCTTTTGCCAAGACTGTGGAAAGGAGCATCTCTTACGAGATTTCCCAAAGAACCCCAATAATATGCCAAAAATCACTCCAATCAACGTTATTGGGTTAGTTGTAGGCTCCACAGGGAGTGTGACTTCCACTGCACCAATACAAGTAATCACTAGAGCTCAAGCATTGCAGCAAAACCAAGGGGTAGGCCAGGAAAAGAGCCCAGATGTTAGTGAAACAGAGAGCATGAAAAAGAAAAGGACTAGAGCGTGGAAAGATAGTCGGGAAAGAATGAAAAGACAATGGGCTAAAAAGATGAGTGAAGTTGAGGAAAGCATAAGAGAAACCAAAGCCAGGATAACTGAACTCACATCTCAAACTCCCTCTCACACTACCCCACCACCACCATTCCCATCGCCATCCGACCCGCCACCTTCCAACCCACCTCATACGATTCCACCACCCCCTAGAGTAGGATCAGTCCTAGCAGATCCCACTCCCGAGGACCTAAACATGATGCTTAAAGCATATCAGGCCAGAATCCAAGAAGGGCCAAACGTAACTAATCATGAAAAGTGTTACCCTAGAGCAGCACTAGAGCTAGAACGAACCAAAATTTGTGCCAAAATGGTGGAATTGGCTCAGACCATGTTTGAGGCCAGTCGCCTATTTAACATCTCTAGTTCAGCGAAGACACAGTTGCACTTTGATGGACTGTTAGAAAGAATAGAGAAGCTGATTGCACAATCAGAAAAGGAACCCGTCTCTCAACACAAGGACAAGGCAAGTGAAAGAGTAAGCATTCCTACCCAGGAAGCCTATGTGCCTAACTCTACGGAGCCAGACACATCATCTTCTATGAATCGATTCACACCAGAATTCCTACGCGAGATTCAAGAAGACAAATGGGCTAAAGAGAGTGAGGTCCCACCTCCTATTGAGCTTGTGGATGATGCACACGACCAATTCCCACAAGACATTCCATCCATTTATGAGGAGCAGGAGAGCACCCACTCTCAGGAAAGATTAGACTTTGAGTCTAACTCTTTACAAGAATTACCCCACTTCACGGGTCCATGGGAAGCTAAATCTACATGTATGAGAGCGCCCACGGTCATGGTATGAAATGAGGACTCAGTCATACCTAGGAACACAGAGGTAGTGAAAAACACTAAGGTTCAGTGCAACCTCACCTTAGAAGAGCTACTCAAAGTAAGGCCAGAGCTATGGAAACATGTAGCCAAACAAGTACCAGAGATAGTAAAACCTCGTTCCCAGGTAGGATCCCAGAGAACAGTGCCAGAAATACCATTGGACAAGATAGGAGACATGAGTGAGGGCGAAGAGGGAAACACATATCTTCCTATCACCCATCAAGGATACACCACCAAGGCCATTCTAGACTCATGCACCGGTGTTGCAATTGCGACCACTTCCCTATGGAAGCGCTGGGGCAAGTCAGCACTCAGGCCCACGAGGATGAAATTGCAGATGGCCGATGGTCACATAGAAAGACCCTTAGGCTTGCTAGAAGGAATAACTCTCACCACATGTGGTGTTGAGTTCGAGCATACATTTGCTATATGTGACTTTAGCAAAAATCATGCCTATGAGATGATTTTGGGAAGACCATTTATGCGACAGTTGCAAGTGGTACAGGATTGGGGAACCAACTCCTTGTATTTGCAACACCTAGGTGTCACGACCAAAGTGAATCTCAAAGATTACTCTCATAGAGATGTCCCTCCTATCAAATGGAATCCCATCCATAAAGCTAAAGATGATACAGAATCGGTGCATTCCATAGGATCAAGATCCTCATGGATGCATGAAGATACCCAGTTATGGATGTGCAAAGTAGCAGTAGAAGAGGAGAAGAGAGAGAAAGCCAGAGAGGTAGGTGCAAAAGAAACGTAGAGATCAGTTCAAGACCCAGCCTATGCACCTGTAGTCTTTCCTGAGGAAGAATTTGAACCCCACGGTTGGGCAGAAATCCTAGCAACAATGGATGTAGCCATCAATGAAGAACAATGGACACCTCACTGTGATGAAGATGGCTATGACATTTCAGTCTTCTCCATAGAGCCAATCATGGGAGAGGTAGTTCTAGAAGAATGCGAACCTAGCCCTGATGCATTTGAAGATGCGAGCGACTCCGATCTAGAGTCAATCATTATGGATCCACCTTTTGCATCAGATGAAGAATACTTCTATGAAGTAGAATTTCAACCCCAAAGACACGGAGAGCTTACAAGTGATGTAAGACTAGCCACACATGTGACCCCGAAGGAAGAAGGAAAGAAAAGAAAGAAGAGAGAAGTCACACCAGAAGAGGAAGAATCTTTGTTTGAGGTCCCAGAAAATTTTAAGAAGTATGAGATAGATGACAGGAGAGTCATGATCAGAATGCCTAAGCGAGAGGCGCAATCAGGGGAGGCCTATGATAACAAAGAAACCACCAAGAAAATAGTGGTAGCCCTAGAAGAAGGAGAGGAGAGATGCACGTACATAGGCCATGACCTAACAGAGGAAGAAGAGCATGCATTAATAGCCTTGCTAAGAGAATACAGAGATGTATTCACATGGAGTTACAAGGATTTGAAGGGTGTTGACCCGGACATATGCTCACACACCATCCCCATGACCTCAGACGCCAAACCCTCTAAGCAAAAGCCTTATACATATAACGATAATTACGCTGCTAAGATCAAGGAGGAGATAGATAGACTGGTTGAAGCTGGATTCATCTACGAAATTGAGCACACAGAATGGGTATCCCCCATTGTTGTGGTGCCCAAGAAAAATGGAAAGCTGCGTGTATGCATTAACCTGAAGAAGGTTAATGCGGCCACAATTCGAGATAACTATCTGCTTCCTATCACAGAACATCTTTTAGAAAGAGTAGCAGGCAAGGAAGTGTACAGCTTCCTCGATGGATTTTCGGGCTACAATCAAGTAACCATAGCTCCAGAAGATCAACATAAGACGGCTTTTGCCACGGAGTGGGGCATATTTGCCTTTAGAGTAATGCCATTCGGGCTTACTAATGCACCTGCTACCTTTCAAAGATTGATGTGTCACGTATTTAAAGAGTTCCTGAGGAAGAACTTAGAAGTCTATGTTGATGATCTTTGTGCTCATTCCAACATCAGACAAACCCATATTCCAAAACTCAGACAAATCTTTGACAAATGTAGAGAATATCAAGTCTGCCTGAACCCAGAAAAGTGCGTCTTTATGGTTAGGCAAGGCAAGATTCTAGGACACATAGTGTCAAAGAATGGCATATCCACGGATGAAGAGAAAGTGAAAGCCATAGCTGAGTTACCGAGGCCAAAGAACGTCAAGCAAGCTTTCATGGGGCATTGTGGTTACTACCGCCGGTTTATTCACATGTATGCTGTCATTGCAAAGCCCATGTACGGACTTTTGACTAACTTTGAGTGGACTGATGAGTGTGAAAATTCCTTCAAAGAGCTCAAACGGCGATTGTGTTCCGCACCAAACTTAACCACACCAGATTGGAATAAGCCATTCCATGTTCACGTGGATGCGTCCAATTATGCTATTGGGTGTGTACTCGCACAACCCACTGGTGAAGGCAATATGGATCTTCCAATTGCCTATGCTAGTAGACAATTAAATGCAGCTGAACGAAATTATACAACCACGGAACGAGAAGGATTAGGCATGGTATATGCAGTTAAAAAGTTTAGACATTATTTGCTTGCAAATAAGTTTAAATTTTTTACTGACCATCAGACACTGCTATATCTCATGAACAAGCCATGCAATATAGGTAGATTAGTAAGATGGTTTCTCTTACTTATGGAATACGACTTCGAATTTGTGGTAAGGAAAGGGAAGACTCACTTGAGAGCAGACCATCTCTCTAGGCTCACATCAGGGGAAGCCCCACAAGGAGTGTCAGATGACCTTCTTGATGCTTACTTGTTTAATTTGGAAGTGGTGCCAGAGTGGGCTAAGCCACTAGTGCCAGTATTGACATACGGGCCTAACCACCCAGTAATAAACACACAGGATAGAGAGGTAGTAAAAGCCCAAAAGTATGACATCATGGCAGGAAGTATGTACAAGCACACAGATCAAGGGATTTTGGCTTGTTGTGTGGAAGAGGATGAGTACGCGAAATGGTTGCAATTAGCACATGTAGGTGCATTAGAGCAACACTACTCAAAGCAACAAACCCTGCAGACACTAAGGAGACTCGGAGTGCATTGGCCGACTATGGAGGCTGATGTCCAAAAGTTGTGCAAGGAATGCCCAATCTGCTGCACTAAACCACCTGTGGAACATGCCACTCTTTATCAAGTGTCCATAGTGCCGGATTGGAGTGAACCACTAGTATCCTTTCTGAGGAGGAAAACATTCCCTCCAGACATGACGCTAGCTAGGAAAAGGAGTTTAGAACAAGAAGCCCAGGATTACTCACTCATTGGTGATTATTTGTATAAGCGTGGTAAGGATGGTTACCTAAGACTGTGTGTCCATGAAAGTGAATATCTCAAGATCTTGGAAACTGCTCACCAAGGTGTAGCAGGAGGACACTTTGGACCAGATCGGGTGATCAAGGCAATACTATTTGCGGGCTTCTGGTGGCCGACCCTTCATATGGATACACATACCTATGTGAAACGATGTGATGTCTGTCAGAGAACTCAGTATCCTATACGTAAAGATGAGATGCCACTGAAACCTATGATGGGTGGATTGCATTCTCTAAGTGGGGAATAAACTTTGTAGGTCCTATTAATCCCCCAGCTAAGGGTTCACATGCTGAATACATCATTGTTGCCACAGACTATCTAACGAAGTGGGTAGAGGTAAAAGCTACGACAAAGAACGATGCTCAAACAACTGCTAAATTCTTGTTTGAGAATGTATTCACAAGATACGGGCTACCTATAGAGCTAGTAAGTGATAGAGGCACCCACTTCTTGAATGAAGTTATTGAAAATCTGCTCCAAGAATTCTTGGTAGTTCATAAGAAGTCTGCCCCCTACCACCCACAAGCTAATGGGCAAGCCGAAAGCACAAACAAGATTCTGTGCAATGTACTGATGAAATTAGTGAACAATAAACGCTCTGATTGGGACAAACAGCTACACCATGCTGTTTGGGCATACCGAGTTGCCTACAAAATGGTACTCCAAGCCACCCCCTTTCAGATGGTATTTGGTCAAAACGCGGTACTACCATTGGACTTCTTAATACCTACACTGAAAGTAGCACAAGAGCATGAATGGACGGGTCATGAACTCTCCTCTAGACTTTTTGACCTTGAACGATTAGGAGAAACAAGACTGAGGGTGGCTGCAGGGATATATGCAGCTAAGAAACGACAGAAGGCATACTTTGATGCCCACGTTAAGGATAAAGGTTTGAAGGCAGGTGACCTAGTACTAGTATACACGTTGAGACAACATGCGAGGAAACTAGAGAAGAGAGGCTACGGAGCCATGATCATTAATAGAATCTCAACAAGTGGAGCAGTGCAACTAGCCACATTAGAAGGCAATGTTCTTCCAAGTTACATTAGCGGGTGCAGAGTCAAGTTGTATCAGGAACCTCTCACAGAGGAAATGCTAAGTCGACTCAATACTGCTAAGAAACGCAAAGAAGAAGAAAAACGAATTCGAGAAGAAGCTCAAGCAGAGGCCTTAGAGCGCATACGGAGAATGAAATTAAGAAGACAAGGTAGAGAGCAACCTAGGCCAGATGCCGATGCAGATCAAGGATATCACATGGCTATGTGTGAAGTTTCAGGTATCAGCTCCCATAGGATAATTGATCGACGTCCTTTTATAACCTTAGATATAGGACAAGGAAAGGGTGCAAGGACTGTAAGAGCCTTGATTGACTCAGGTGCAGCCACTAGTGCTGTTAAATTGTCTTACTGTCAAGAGTTGAAACTAACTGTCAATCCTATAGAAGCATATCTCATAGGATTGGGAGGTGTGGAAACCCCTTGCATGGGCGAGGTGGAACTTCCCATCTACATTCAAGACGAAGTAATGACAGTCAAAGTACTAGTGTGTCAAGATGAGGATGCCTCTTGTCTTGGGTGAGGACTGGATCTATGATCAAGCGGTCAACCTAAACCTAAGAAGTGGACTTCTTCCGGTATGGGTAAATCATAGTCGAATTACAATTGAATTGGAAAATGAGGCACTCAAGGAACTAGGTAAGGCACGAACTCCTGGTCCTTCCAGGGGCGCACATGAAGTTGACAATGCTATTCTTGTCCAAAACTGTATGATGCAGAAAGAGGATTGTCTCAACAACGGAATCCAGGATAAGAAGGCACTCCTTTCTGTTCCAAAGGCCAGAGGGATGCAGCAACCCAAGGCAGATCGAATACAGAAGAAGCAGAATGCTACCTATACTGGAGGCCAAAAAAGGAGCAAAGTAGACTGTTTCAGCCAATGAAACAAGTATGGAGGCGAAAAGGCGAACACCCTGTTCCGACCAGGCCAACACCACGGCCAAAACCTCTTATTAGTAATCAAGAACACGACACTAATAAGAAGTCCTTCATAAATTCTTCGGCGAAAGTGAAGTCTATTTGGGTACCCAAGAACTCAATGAAGGCCAGCCCACAATCACGACAAATCTGGGTGCCTAAGGCTTGCGTGCGGGCCCAAATAGCTACACCAAGGCCACACCCAGTACAACATGTTTCACTCACTCGAACATCTAAGGCCCAGTCTTACACATCACGCACGGACACATATTCCTCCATGTGCAAAAGTAGAATCACTCGTCAAGGGGCCCCTCAAAAGCCTCATTCTCAAGTAGATACTCCTATCAAACCTTCCAGAGTCTCCATAAACTCAAGATCCAAACCCATCCATTGTATTTGGCAACCTAAAACGTGTAATAAACCCCCTGACCCCAGTTGTAAATCCATGCCCACTTACTAACCACATCACTCTCTCACTACGTCACTCCACTTAGTTCTTAGGCCTACCCAAGACCTAAGTACACACACAAGCATCGAGCACTTACTAACCCCCAAATCTCTCCCGAACCTCCTGTTAATGTTGTAATGGGGACAAAAATGGTTCTATCTTGTCCTTTACAATGTTAACACATGCTTCTATATTCTCACCGGATCAGGAGGCAAGAAGTAACATGGCTGATACGACAGGAACTAGCTCCCAGGCCGGCACTAGCCCCCGAGTCGTGGACATTGAAAGTCTCCCAGTTGAGGAGGAATTGAAGGAACGCCCTGTGGCACCCTAGGTGAAGGCACTTATATGTGGGAGGCCGAGATAGAATTCAATGGGCGCTGGGGCAGGTATCACTTTTTCACCAGGGAATTTGAGAGACTGCAGAATAATGAAGGATTGAAACCTATATGGAAGAAGGCACGACTCTACGAGTACTTCAAATTCCAATTGCCAAAGCTGGATTTTCTAAGATGCTCTTATTTGATTAGCACCCTTACTCCGAGCAAAGACAAAAAGGGATACAGCTCCTTTGTACTCCCATCTCTCACAAGGGGCAATGAGCTCAAGCGTTTCAGATTAACTATCAACTTGGTAAGGGAAGCTCTGGACATGAAAGGTATGCATATTCCTACGGAGAAAGAGACTATGGTCCCCGACAATATGAAGAACAGGAATCTGACAAAGTTAAAAGACATGGTGGCAATGACGCCTACAATCGCCATTCATTTGCGAATGGTCATGCAACACTTTGCATTTCCCGCCCAAGAGAGGTTCACAATGCCACCTAAAAAGATATGGTTTAGTTTATACTTGGCTGATGCTTTTGATTTGACAATCAACATGCCTCACTAGATTATCGACCAAATCCACTTGGCTCATCAAAGGTGGTATAAAAAACAAAAGTCTGTACTGTACGGATGTTGTGCACTCACCCGCATTGTATATAGATGTTTAGCTTATGATGTACCAGTACAGAGGGCTCTCATTTGGACCAGAGTGCAGGAATTTCAATGCAGACTGTCAGCTGCAGGGCCTCCCTCAAAGAAGATGAGAGGCGCTGTCCAGATGCCTTGTGCACAAGCCCGCGGTGCAACCCTAACACCTGAAACAACTCCAAGGCTTCCCAGACGAGTGCAACCATTTACTATCAGGTTACCCAGGCACAGCACAGATGGCCCTAATCTTGTGTTTCCACCTGTACCTACTGATCTGGAATTTCCTCATGGATTCACTTTGGAAGATCTAACGGATGAAGAAGTTGCCAGAATCATTGAAGCTGTTAATGTGGAAGTCGAAGCAGAGCAGGGTAGTGGACAACAAACTGCTACAGAACAACCCCAGCCAAGACAACCAGAAGTGGTGGAAGTGGAGGATGAAGAAGAAGAAGAACAAGAGGATGAATAGGAAGGATTTTCTGATGAGGAGGCGCATGACTATGAGCAAGAAGTTATACAGGAGCTAGAGGGTGCCCCAGCATATACAAAGGAGTTGAAAAAGCTCTACGATACCATCAACAGGGTCCAACAGCAACATAAGTTATCCCTTGCAACAGGAAAGGCTATCATGCACCAAATCCTTGAGGAGGAAGGAGTCGACGAACAATATCGTGCCACACTGGATATGATCTCTGATGCTTTAGGAGTACCTGAGACAGTGCATACTGCCTTGGCACAATCACGCAGAACGGAAAGAAGATACGGAAGACGTCCCCCACGAGCAGGGAAACAGATGAATGTCTTAGTATCCGAAACACAAGGGACAGCCACGACCACGGGCATAGCACACACGGTGCACGATACTGAAGAGACCCATGTGTCCAGTGCACCCCCATCACCCCCCTTGCCACCCCCGCCTCCCACTCCACCACATTCACCTCCCATTACCAATGTAACAACCACCGTCACCGCCTCCGAGTCCACTGCCATGACTGAAGCACAAACCGCCAATCAACCCACACACCCTCTCAACACCTCCCTTGTATACACCTCCACTAACACTGTAATCCTAACGGCAGCTACTGACATCCCCATTCCCCCACTCACACTTCCGGGAAGTTCATATTCACAACTGCACACACCACTGTACACATTCACCACAATCACTGCACCCACAATTCCACTATTCACAATCACTCCCACTACTGCGTCCACCGTGGATTTTATGGACATATCACCCTCCACCGCACCTCTCCCTCCCCCCATACGGCCACAATCTCCCATTCCCCCACCACCCACTTCACCATTTTCCAGCACCGCATTCACACTTCCCTTCCCCTTTCCCTTTCCTTCTGCATTTAACACCCTTCCTGCACCCACCCCCATTAATAATGTATTTAATAACATGTATCAGTGCATGTCTCAGTTACAGCAACACTATCAGCACCTCGATGCTCAGCATACAAGTTTGTTCAGGAGTCATGAAACATTACAAGGAAGATTCATGGACTTAGAGAAAGAAAAGAGGCTCTTACAACAGCAGTTTAGTGCATTGCAAGATCAACATGAGCAATTAGTGGCAAATCCACCGCAGTCAGATGCAGAAGAAAGACAACGAATGGATGATCTACTACACTCCCAAATCACAGAGAACCTCAAGCTCCGCCGCAACATGGCTCTATTATGGAAGCATATGTCTGCAGCCCTGGAAGAAAATAGACGGCTTCAGACACAAAACGAAGAGAACTTGGAAGTAGCCATGGAAGGTTCCCCACAAGAAATTGACCCGGAGAAGTTCAAGGCCATTCCCTCGGACAATATGCAAATCATATTGGAAACCCATGCTGATCTCCTCGAAGCCCATGCAGCCTTAGAAAAAGAAAGAGACGAACTACTAAGGCAATTGGCAGCTCAACCAGAACCACCAAAAGAAGTCCCAACCACTGCTGACACAACTGACGAAGTAGCAGCGCTCAAAGCACAACTCGAAGAATTACAAAAGAAAGTCCTTGAATATGAACGCCAACCCTCCCCCTTGGTGGAACCAGAACCTGAAGACCTAGTACCCATCGAACTAGAGGAATCTTTTGAGGACCCGTATGTTCCGATGCCAGCACCTGGAGGCAAGCAAACAGACGAGGGCATGGACACCATTGAAATAGAGGCTCCTGAATGGATGCAAAAATTGGTAAAAGTGGCCACAACCCATGATGATAGGGTGGCAGTCCAGATAGCATCTATGTCACGCTTGGAAGAGGTAGTCATAAAATCGGACTATTTTAGGAACCTCTCTCATCATTGGTGGATCGGCACATCCGACGATTTATATGTTCCCTTCTGTGTCCTAATGGCTGACTACAATGCCGAAATAAAGCAACATACCTCAAAGCAACCAACCTCCGCCACACAATTCGCACCGGAAGACATCCCAGCGAGTGCCAAGCAGGGCAATATTCATCAACCGATGTGGAGGATTCGTCTACTGGAAACCTACCCAGAAATGGTCAGAACGTGGAATAACATGCCTTTGTACATCAAATACAACCCATGCTACTGCCCTGTGTTTCGAAGAAGGTCATGGCCAGAATACACAAAAATGGTGCTGACAACCAAAGGATGTGAGAAATGGCTCAATTATGTTTACTTAGCACCACCCAAAGGCCAACCTACCATAGGATACATGATCTCGATGATTCGGCATTGGGGGGTCAGATTTAAAAATGTGCCAGACGTCATGGCCCAAATGTGCTTGAAAATTTTTGAGCTCATGTTGGTCACATTCCGGACTTTCAAGAAGGTCAAGGAACCTCATCTATCGGCGCTCGGATTCAATGAAGGCAATTAGGATCTTGTTTATGACATGAGCACAACGCCCTCTATTAATGTTGTTTATGCATGGCATGCCCGCATAAAGTACCTACCGGCCTGCTTCAAACAGACATTTGAAGAGATGTTTGTCACAGGGTTTTGGGAATATCACTCAGAGATCTTCATTCCCAGGCCCTCACATTTATTACAATTGTTTGCAGTGGAACAAGCTCTCCATTCAGAAAAGTTATGTATGCCACATCCAGAGGTTCCCGGGCCGGTAGATTGGGATGCTCTACTCACAGACTTGGCCAAAGGATTGAGGATTGCCGAACATCACGTAGCGCAAGACGTTGTCGAATACTACGTCCAACGACCCTCCCAACAAGGGTCTATCAGGGACGACAGACACGAGAGAGGGTGGGGGTGTTAGCAGCAGACAAGGAACTGAAGGACTGACAAGGCAGGGCAGTCAGAGAAGAGAGTCAGAGGGGAGAGAAGGCACAAGCAGACAAGGGAGTCAACGACGATCTGGAAAGTAGGCCAATAATTTTCTTCATGAAGAAGCAAGTATGAGCATTCACGCAGATCTAGCACTAAGGCAACC
>MU260245.1:5000-12500 GCA_020310875.1 Ceratopteris richardii | reverse complement strand
GCTTCCATTCTCATTACCCATGCGGGGTAATTATCTCTGTATAGTTTGTCAATGGAGATATGATCTGCCATACTCCTTTCCTTCTACTGCAACCTTTGAGCTTAAATGATAAAGAATAATACCTTTTGGAGTTCTTTGTGTATGAGGATAGTTTTGAAGTAACCTTTTGATGCCTTGTGTCTTCAAATGCTTCACCTTTCAACCTTTAATGAAAAACTTTTTAAAACTTCTCGTACCTTTGCCGCCTTCTACTCTTTAGGACCTTTTTTGCTCTGATACCACTTGTTGATGTGTAAAACACCACACGAAATGAATTAATGTGACACTAGAACACCTCTATGGTCACGATTAACTCATTGCCACTCAAAACTTTGAGAAATGATAGCCAAAACCAAAAACTTTACTTCTTCAGAACTTTCTAGTCACTTAAATGACATACCTTCAGTATTATGCTAATTTCTCTTAGGTTAAGTATTATTTCTCCAAGATCTTTTTGTGGATGAAAGTAGAAGAGCTTTCCAACAAGCTATCATATGCAAGAAATGGATCTCTAGAACTCAAGTTATGGCCTTCACAAGATCACCCTATATGACATTCCAAAACTGGAAATTTTGCCTCTTTTAGTAATTCTGAGTGTCTAAAAATTAAAATTCGATGCCTAGCATCGACTTGCAACCAAAAGTCGATGCCGGGCATCGACTTTGAGCTTTTTTCGCCACTTTTTTAGCACCAGAATTACCCTATGAACACAAGACATGAGCAAGACCACTTTTATGTGGGAAGTCGATGCCAGGCATCGACTTTATGCTGAAACTCGATGCCAGGCATCGAATTGCTCCACAAACTTCATATTTTCAAAGAGACTTACCAATACATAAAACTCAGAGAATAAAACATAAACTTATCAGCACAAACTTGATGCAAGGCATCGACTTGCTTGGAAAACTTCAACTTCTGAAATCATTTCACACAAGACAAGCTCTAGAGATGGAAGAAGACTTATACACAGAAGTTTAATAAACTCTTTCCATAACTATGAAACCTCACAAATGTGTTGGAGATAGACGTCTGTGAAAGCACGCGAACAGCACAAGGAAGAAGAAGAAGCTTGGAGCACAAACACACAATACTGAATGTATTACTAGAGAATGTACAAAGATCAGTAGCCCATTAGGGCAATAGGCATATATACAAGCCGGGGGAAAAAAACCTCCTAAAGAGGGAAAAAAGTGCCCCGGCGGTCCTAGTGTGTTCACACACATCACTACCTAAATATATCAACAAATCCCCCCTGGGAGTGATGCGGTGAACAAGGAGCTAGCACTCATGTATAAGGAAGTGCCAAGCTATGTGGAAATCACTCCACAAAAGGAAGTAAGCCAAAAGCTTTGCGGAAAGCTTCAAACTTCTCCCTAGGCAGAGCCTTCGTGAAAAGGTCTGCAATGTTCTCCTGCGTGGGCACATATGCCAAGCTGATCTCCCCAGCAGAGAACCTCTCCCTGACATAGTGACAATGCACCTCAATGTGCTTAGTGCGAGCATGGAACACAGGGTTCCTCGCAACTGCCAATGCACTCTGACTGTCAGTGAAGATGGTGGTGGCAGAAGACTGGCCAACACCCAAATCAGCCATAAGGCGTCTGAGCCACACACACTCAACAGTCGCTGTGAAAGCTGCCCTATACTCAGCCTCACAACTGGAAGTGGCCAAAGAAGGCTGCTTCTTGCTCAACCAAGATATACATGAGCTACCAAGCATGAAGCAAAAACCACTAGTGGACACACGAGTGTCATAGCAACCAGCCCAATCTGAGTCAGAAAAAGCATGCAAATCTGGCGGTAGTGATCCCCCCTTGGGATAAAACAACCCAAGTAGCTGAGTACCACTTAAGTAGCGAAAGATGCGCTTAACCGCCTTCCAATGCGTGACTCCTGGGCAATGCATAAACCTGCTCATCTGTGAGACAGCAAACTGAATATCTGGCCGAGTAATGCATAAGTAAATCAAGCATCCAACAGCCTGCTGATAGAGAACAGCATCAAATGCATCTCCAGCATCATGAAGACTCAATCGTAAACAGTCTTCAAGGCCAAAACGCTGCAATAATGTGTCAATATATTTCGTTTGACACAAAGCCATTCCACCATCAACTTGCAGAAACTGAATGCCCAAATAGTGATGCAAATGCCCCAAATCAGACATCTCAAATGAGGCATGCAAATCAGCCTTGAAATCAGCAATATGCTTCTCAATAGGACCAGTGAGCAGCATGTCATCAACATAGACAACAATGATCAGAAGCACATCATTAGCACGCTTAACATATAAGGTGCTTTCAGTTGGACTGTTCACAAAACCATGTGCAACCAGATAGGCATGTATCTTCTCATACCAAGCACGTGTTGCTTGCTTTAAACCATATAATGCCTTCTTTAACCTGCACACCTGGTTTTCATGCCCTTTCTGCACAAAGCCACGGGGCTGAAAAACATACACTTCTTCATGTAAGTCACCATTCAGAAATGCTGTTTTAATGTCCAACTGATGTACATTCCAACCATGATGGGCTGCAAGTGCACAAATGCTCCGAACAGTAGTCATACGGCATGTAGGTGCAAAGGTCTCATCAAAATCAATGCCTCTTTCCTGCGCATAACCCTTTGCAACAAGCCTAGCCTTATACCTGTCAATTGTACCATCAGGTTTACGCTTCAGCTTGTATACCCACTTAGTGCCAATGGCCTTCTTGCCAGGAGGCAAGTCACATAAAGACTATGTACCATTCTTCATTATAGCATCATATTCAGATTGGATGGTAGCCATCCAATTTTCTGAATTCTGTGCTTCATCAAAAGAAACAGGCTCATTCTCATCACAGAGACTAGACGCAGCCATAGCATAGCAATCTGATGCAAAGGAGGCACTATGAGAGCCCGAACGAGTACGATATGAGAAAGGTGCATCTAATTTGTTGTCACGCAAAGTCTGCACCAGCCATTTTGGCATAGTTTTTGCCTGCTCAATATCAGCTCTCTCATCAACAAGTGCATCATGTAAATCTGCATCAGAAATAGAATGGTCTGCATCATCATATGAAACCTGCAAGGGCTAAGAAGTTGCCTCATTAGGACCAGCACTAGATTGTCCACCTGTAAAAAGAGGCATCAACGTATCATACATGTCTTTGGAGCTAACAGATGTCTCCTTAGTACATGAAAGCAATGGCTGAATAGCATCTTCCACAAAGACAACATCACGGCTAACCAGAATGCGTTTAGTCTGTGGATGATACAGGCGATAGCCTTTACTTTCAGAACTGTACCCAACAAAAATACATTTTACTGCCTTATCATCCAATTTGTGAAAATATATTTTCAAAATTAGGAGGAGTCCAAAGTTATTCTTGGTCTAGAGGTGGTCTAATACCAGGGATAGCTTGTTCTTTTGGAGATTAACACTCTCCATCAATGGTATCAGAGCAGGTTGTGTCAAAATTGAAGTGAAGAAGACTCCGACTACTGCAGAAGTACAAATCTTTACATCTTGAAGGTACAAAAGGATAAAGATTGAAGAAAACTTGAAGGTAAAGACATTGAAGCTATCAAAAGGATCAGAAGAAGCAAGACTCGAAGTAAAGGTACATTTATTCCTTGTAAAGTCTAAAGTTTTGAGACTACAGGTGAAGCAAGGATGGGAGATAGTCTCCAAATTGAAAAATTGGATAGAGAGAACTATCCAGCTTGGTCTATGAGGATGGAAGCTCATCTTATGAGCAAAGATCTGATAGGATACATCACAGGAGATGAAGAAAAGCCAGAATTCAGAGATCCTACTGTTCCAACTAGGGAGGAGCTTGCAGATTTGAAGAATTGGATGAAGAAGGATGCTCAAGCAAGGAGCATAATCTACATGGCAGTCAATGACTATTTGCTTCCTCACATTAGAGGACTTGAAAGTGCATGTGACATTTGGAATGCTTTGGAGGAGCATTTCCAAAACACAACCAAATCAAGGAAGGCTTCACTATGGGCAGAATTTACTACCTTCAAGAAGAAGGCCTCACAATCAATCTCTGATTATGTGACAAAGATGAAGGACATTGCAGATTCTTTAGGTGGAATGGATGAAGATATTGAAGAAGACAAATTGGTAAGACAAATACTCACAGGGCTAAGAGGAGATGAGAAGTGGAAGCCTTTCATTTTATCTACAGAACTTTCATTAGATCACTTTACTCCTGATTTGAATCAGTTGTTAGGTCATATGCTAACTTTTGAGAATGATATCAAAGGAGATGTTGATAAGAGTGCAGGTCATGCAATGTACTCTAAAGACAAGAAGAAAGCTAACAAAGGAAAGCAACAATCAGGTGAAGAAGAAGGTACTTCAAACCAAGCAAATTTCATGAGAGGAAAAGGAAATGGCAGAAGTAGAGGAAGAGGCAGAAACAACAAAGATAATGCAAGAGCTTGTTGGATATGTGGTAAGACCAATCATCTATCTCATGATTGTTGGCATAATAATCAGAATAATAGTACCTATCAGAACTTTAATCAAAGAGCAAGAGGTGGTAGATTTCAGAGAGGAAACTTCAGAGGTAGAGGTGGTAGGAATTCTTTTGGAAGAGGTGGAGGAAGAAGCTTCCAAAATCAATCCTATAATAACACCTACTACAACTATGCATCAGATCAGAAGGAGGACTCGACTCTCATTATGAATACATGTGAAACCTCACATGAGGACATGAAAGTGTTTTATATTGATTCAGGGTGTAGTAATCATTTAAGTGGAAATATTGCTTTAATGACTGACCTAGATCATCATGCAATTAATCATACAGTTCAGATAGGTGATAATACAAAGCATAAGGTAAAGTCAATTGGTTCAGTCAAGGCTAAGGATGGAAGCACTCTTCTGAGTAAGGTTCTTTATGTTCCCACAATTCCAAAGAATTTGATCAGTGTAGGTCAAATTGTGGAAAAAGGATATGAGGTAAGGTTCACCAATGATGGAGTTTATGTTGAAGATCCTAGTCAAGGGTATAAACAGGTTGTTACAGGAAAGAAAGAAGGAAGGCTCTTCACATTGAAGGTACAAGGAAATGTTGGACATGCTATGTTCACATATGGAGAGCAAAAGGTGTCAGAATTGGATCTTTGGCACAAAAGACTTGGACATTTCAATGAAAGAGGTATTAAAGAAATGATTAACAATGATTCAGTGCTTGGGTTGCCTAACATTGCAGGTCAACACATGACATACAGATGTGAGGCATGTCAATTAGGTAAGGCTCATAAGCAATCCTATTCCAAGCATGGGTTTATGTATTCAGAAAGACTTGAATTGGTGCATATAGATGTGTGGGGTCCTTCAAAGGACTTTAGTATAAATGGTTCAAGATATTATGTCATATATGTTGATGATGCTACTAGATGGATCACAATTTATGTGATTAAAGAAAAATCAGAAGTGTTTAATACATTTAAACACTATCATGCATATGCAGAAAGGATTACAGGTCAAAAATTAAAGAGACTAAGGTCAGATGGAGGGGGAGAGTATTTTTCAAATGAATTCAATGATTATTTGTGGAATGCAGGTATAAAAAGGGAAGTTACTTGCAGGTACTCTCCTCAACAAAATGGTGTAGCAGAAAGGAGAAATAGAACAATTGTTGAGTTTGCAAGATCCATGATGAAGGAGAAAAATTGCCCTAATTATTTGTGGGCTGAGGCTGTAAATAGAGCCACTTATTTGGTCAATAGATTGCCTTGTAAAGCTTTGCAAGGCATGACACCATATGAAGCTTGGTGGGGTAAGAAACCTACCTTGGATCATTGCAGAATATTTGGATGTTTGGCATATGCATATGTGCCATCTCAATTGAGGCATAAGTTGGAGCCTAAGGCAGAAAAGTATGTATTCATTGGTTATGATGATAAGCAAATGGGATACAGGTTGTGGAGTCCATCCACAAAGCAATTCCTTGTATCCAAGGATGTTACATTTGATGAGCAAAGTACTTGGTATGCAGGTAAATATAATGTACATGCAGATGATGAAGAAGTAGTGGATCAAAGAAAAGGTAAAGCAAAGATTCAATTACTTGATGAAAGTGAGAATAATGAAGTACAGGTTGAAGTTGAAGAGAGGCCAAGGTTTGATCCAGAATGTGATGAACCAGAGACTTCAAGAAGTGCAGAAGTTAGGAGGTCATCTAGGCACAAATGGCAACCTACAAGGTATAGCTATGACACTTCATTCTTGACTACTAAAGATTATGCTTATTTGGTAAAAGCAGATGAAGATCCATCTACATATGATGAAGCTAAAGGTAAGAGAAATTGGGAAGAAGCCATGCAAGAGGAGTATGATGCCTTGATAGAGAATCAGACTTGGGATCTGGTTCCTAAACCTAATAGCCAGAAAATTATTGGATGTAAGTGGGTTTACAAAACAAAAAGATTTGCAGATGGAAGTGTGTCTAGATACAAAGCTAGACTTGTTGTGAAAGGGTATGCACAAACATATGGAGTGGACTATGATGAGACTTATAGTCCTGTGGCAAAAATGACAACCATCAGAACCCTCATAGCAATTGCTGCTTGCAAAGGTTGGAAGTTGTCTCAATTAGATGTTAAAAATGCTTTTTTGAATGGTTATATTTCAGATGAAGTTTACATGGAGCAACCAGATGGGTTCAAAGATCAAGTAAATCCAAATTATGTATGTAAGCTCAAGAGAGCCTTGTATGGATTAAAGCAAGCCCCAAGGGCATGGAATTATAGGCTTGTAAAATTCTTGAATGATCTTGGATTTCAAGCATCAAAGGCAGATAGTAGCTTGCTAGTCAAAGCAAGTGAAGATGGATTCATTTATGTTTGTATTTATGTTGATGACATAATACTTACAGGTACAGATGATAAAGGGATACAATTGATCAAGAAGCAAATGGAGAAAGAGTTCAAAATTAGTGATTTAGGGAACCTATCATTCTTTTTGGGAATGGAGATTTCTTATACTCAACATGGAGTATATGTGACCCAAGAAAGATATCTTAAAAATTTGCTAACCAAATTTAAAATGGAAGATTGCAGGGTTGCATCTACACCTTTGGAAGTGAACCATAAATTGTCTAGGTTTGGAGGAGAAGAGTTCAGAGATATGAAATTTTATCAAAGTTTGGTTGGTAGCTTGATTTATGCTACATTGACAAGGCCTGATTTGTCATATGCAGTTGGTGTGCTTTCACAATTTATGCATTGTCCTAGAAAAGAACATTGGATTGCAGGACAAAGAGTACTTAGGTACATCAAGGGTACACTCAGAGAAGGGTTGTACTATGGATTTACTTCTGATACAAGAGTGAAGATATATAGTGATGCAGATTGGGCAGGTAATGTGGATGATAGAAGATCAACACATGGATACTTGTGCTATGTAGGAGACAAATTGATTTCATGGTGTTCTAAGAAGCAACATACAGTTGCTTTGTCATC